>JAQFYR010000175.1:0-15209 GCA_034694985.1 Campodea silvestrii
CACTTTCCTGAGTTTCGGTAAACATTTAAGACCGTTTATTGATGAGTTAAAAAACGTTTATGAAGACATTTATCTTGCTCGCGAGTTTTACCTTCGATTATTTTTACAGTTACTTTTCAATATGTTTTGTGATCAGTAGGGTTGTTTGTTCTCCCTTAATTTAACAAAATTGATTGCAAAATCTAATTTGTTTTATTGTGTCTTGTAATTTAACAAATTTAGTAGCAAAATTATTGATACTAATTATTTTGAAGGAATAAAATTGATGTAAACATATAATATAATGTACGTATACGTCTGTTTATTTAGTAAAAGCCAAAATGAAAAGAGAAAAAACTTGAAGAATATAAATATGAGAAGTGCAAATGTTGTATTATATTATTTTGCTGTAATTTGTTCCAAAATTTATTCTGCCATAAAATATTTCAAAATTAGCTGAACAAAAGTTAAACAAGCGTTATACCCGTCATGTAATATTACCACAGTCATTCATACTCAGGGTATCATCATGCTATTTAAAAACGACAATTACTTTTTGGTAAATAGGAAAACACATGTAAATTTTCAAAGCTCTAATGACGGTAATCCTCTTTAATAAATAGATTCTCTAGAAGCACAATTATTTGAGTCTCAAATACATATACGTGGTAACCATTTAAACAATCTCAATGCATTTATTAACCTGTCAATTGAAGGTGCAAAACCGTGTGAAAGCAAGATGGTCTAAATGCATTCAATTATAAACTCTATTTCTTTGTCTTTGAAAACAATTTTCTTTATCTTCATTTTCTCATTTGTCCTCTTGTAATTTATACATCTGAGTTTTTTTTAATTGTAATATTGTAGTGGTCAAAGATCATGTGAAATTGCCACTGTTTCAACTCAGCATGGACTTTCTTACTGGAAAGGAATTATTTACGTAATTCATCAAACTCAACTTTGTATTCTTTTGTAACGAGTTTTTTTTTCTACTTTTTTTTGGCAGAGCCTCTTGATTAGCTTGATGGGATATTTATTAAAGTTTTTTTTTTTTTTTTTTTTTTTTTTTTTTTTGCGGGATGTAGTTTTGAATAAGTATAATGAACGTAGTGCAAACTCAATTATGTCTTCAGAAAAGTGCTTCCCACTCAATTTGTATACTCCTTAAGAGTAGAATGGGTTGCAGAACTTTCAGGGAAGTTCGTGGAGACATCGTGGGACACTCACCATACTGTCACCGGATTGAAAAGGAGAGAATCTTTCAAACGAAATTTAAAATTCGATCCTTTACTCGCGAATATTGGGGTAATATGGGTTATGTTTACGAAGAGGACTTAAAATAATTATGCATAATTATGGTGAATAGCTGAAAACAAAAAAGATAACGGGTGCTCATGAAATTCGGCAACTTTCGAGGTTCGTTTAATTCGTCATAGTTGTCCAAAGTTTCGGAAATTATCATAAATTAAACGAATTCTATTACCCAAGTGAAATCACACGCCTCCTTCCATTTCCCCTTAGATGCAGTTTTTTTATTTATTAAAACTTACTTATTCATCTTCAAGACATGGTTACAAGCATGCACACTTCTCATTGTATTTTACATTTTAATTTTATCTTATTCTTAAGTAGTTCATACAGTTAATACTGCATGAATTCTGAGTCACCAAATATCAACATAATTCACATCAATTAACTTAAGGTAATAAGAGGTAAAGGTACAACAAACACCATCGTGATTATCTGGAAATCGAACCACAATCCTCTTGCCCCAGAGTCATATACCCTGCCGATTGTGCCAGTGTTTTTGATCAAACATCCCATCATCGTTCTCCCATTTTTGTTTTCAAGAATTATACATTAACCGTATAATGAAATTGTTTCTTTCAAAAAACCGATTTTCTTTGTTAACTAAATGAAATAAAAAAAAGTACAGATGAAAAAATAGAGATAATATTCAAAAAGAAGGTAAAAAGAAAGACAAAGACTGACAGAAAATAGACAAAAAAAACTTTTTCGAGAATTTTCACGTATTACAAGCATAGTTTTGTAATTTTAACTGTGAGGTAAACCAGAAACAAAGATTTTGAGCTGTTGTACCTTCCATTCGATTCAGTGGACGGTCTCTAAGCATTTCATGGTGGTTTTTAAAGATTTGAAGAGTTGTTTACGTAAGATTTTTTTTCTTCGCCTCTCAGACAGGGTGGTCTTAAAGGAATCTAGTCATAAGAGTTCTCGAAATGTCTAATGTTAATGTTAGGTGGACAACACTTTTGTTTTTCTAAGGTAACGTTGTTAGTGCACGTTGAAAAATACAAATATTGTATTTAGAGAGTTCAAATGGCTGGTGCTTATTTTTAAAGAGTGGGAATATTATGTTTTATCTGGTGTGTGATGAGGGTTTTTTTGAATTTTTTATAAGTGCAGATTTTAGTTATTTAATATGAAGAATAAAAGGGATTAGGCCTATATTTTTGCTTTGTAAATTATATTTAGTTTATTAATTTATTTATTTTGTTATTTGATATGGGTAAATAAAAGTGAATATTATAATATAAATCAACATAAAATTGTATATTATATATAAAATCGTATTCCCTTTTATGGTGCAGTTTCAGTCAACACCATCGATTTCTCGTTCATGAAAATGTGCATTAATTATGACACACAAATATGACATTTAGGCATATTCTGTCTCACCCGGGTAGGGCATGAATGGTGATAAGTATAGTTATGGTTTGTACTGCTTTGTTTTCAAGATAAAATAACGCCACTATAACATACAATTCAACGGGTCGTGCACTTGCGTAGTCCGGTGTACACTGAGAATGTAGTCCATCGTAGTCCGACCGTAGTCAGGTGTACACTTCTTTTGGAAGTGCACGAGGCAGAATCAAAGTCAGTAATGTTACCATGTTTGATAGTATATCTTAAGACGATTTTTAAGTTTACAATTACTAATTTTATATATTTTTATATTATAATACCAAATACCTTTACTAATATCCTTAAAAAGTATGATGAGAATGCGATGAATTGATGTCAATTAAATAGACTAACTATATTAGAAACAAAATTCCTATTTTACTAACGAGAATCAGTTCCTTATATCTTTCTCAAGCTATACCATATCATTGATTCCGTCTTCTATAACATGCATCCAATTTATTTATTTATTGGGAGGGATCATTTTGTAAATACCTTGTCCCTTTCTTTGAAAGGTTTTTCTTACCTTTTTTTTCGATACGTCGACTCACGAAGAATGTCAAAGAACGGAAGCGCAGCTTTTGTTTAAGAAGCAGAACATGTTTAACACACCGAGAAGCAAGTTAACTTTTTTTGTTGTCTCTTTTTAAACCTTCTTTTATAGAACATAAAATAAAAATTTAGTTATAGGGGGGAAAGAAATGAGAAAACCGTGGGAGGGGGCCAAAGAAAAAAAACGAATTTTCTTGACAACTTCCTCATATTAAAAATAACACGCAACAGTATAGAATATATTTTCTTTTCGTATATTTCCTTTTGCTCATGCTATGAGAATTCATTCTCAAACAAATTTGTTTAAGAATCTGGTTATTAAATATCGATTCAATTATCTTCATGTCAAATATCACTTCTCGAAATTCATGCACGGAAACAGAGAATTAGAATTCCAAAAAACTCACAGCTAGAAGAATTTCGACGATAAAAAAAATCTTATAAAAAGTAATATCCGTTTATTTGTTTTTCTCTCAAAAGCATGTAAACGCATTTTCACCCTTATTGGCTAATATTCGAAAAGTGCACATGCAGTTATCAATAATCTTTTTTCTCCCTTGTTTTATTCCAGATCGTAGAGAAGTAGTGTGGAACGTCTATCCTTAAGGGGTAAGTTTGCTTTCCATATAACTTTCAAATATTGATCGTTAGCCGTTATTGTGTTTCTCCATGACTCTTGTGAATAGAAAGGTATACAAAAAACGGATATGTCTTTCGGATATTACTAATAACTTCAAAACCTTCTTGTAATATCACGTACATATCTCAGAGGGAAGGCTCAAATTAGAAACACGTGTCACCAAGCCTTTTTCCGTTCTTGGGTAAGGAACCTATTCAACTTTCACAACTTCAGGGGAACATGAAGGGTGTGCACAAATATTACACTAGCAATACTTACCTTTTTTTAATGGTGGTTGAAATTTACATCGGATTTATTCACATCTTCATTGATACATATTATTGGAATAGGTGGGTTTCTTTAGGTTTTATTATTTCATTTTTGCTCACTTCTGGTTTTGGAGTATTTTGACTTTCTGAAGAATCAAAGCAAAAAGAAGAAAGAAAAAGGGAGAGAGGACTATAAAGCCATTTTCCAGATTCTCATTACGTTTTGTTACAAAACTGTGAAATAAAGCTTTTGACTTTATGCGGTGTGCTGCCTGTCATCTAGAGAAAAAATTGAAGTTGGGTTAAACTCAAAAAAGAGAAATGAAAAAGTCCATAACTTCAAATCCCTTGTTTGGTTCCTTCCGTCTTTCTAGCAAATTAGTCTTGTTTACAGCCTCAAGGAAACAACTTTACACTTGTGTGTTTTCAGTAGAGCTGCCATCATAAATTACAGAATTTAATTTTCTTCACGCTATTAGTTTCAAATTTTGTATTTATGGGTGAACCGGGGTTTAGTCAGCATACAAAGAAATATTTTGTTCTTCTTTGGGAGAAAGATTGAAAAGATGAGAAAAGTTTATAAGATTTTGAACTTGCGGTTTTTGACATTTTTATACATTTTTGGTATTGCGAGGAAAGTTCAGTTAGATCTAATAAAGGTAACAGATTATTGAGATTGGACAATAATACTATAAAATAATGTAGAACACATGTTACTAGTACAAGATACAATATTCCGATTTTCCTTCTTCATAATCTCCCATTTTCAGATGCCATCGTCAGTTCATTTCTATTACAATGTACAATTGGTTATGTATAATACGCCATACTTACGTACATAATTATTAATTATTATGACATTAGAGAAAATGGGTTATCTTATTTCTTAAACAAATTAAACTCTTTATATTTATTCCAGCAATTAGAGATTGCAGTACTCTGTCATATAACATTTGCAAAATACAACAGTAATAATGACATGTATGATCAGGAAAACTTTAAACTGCCCAAATTTTGAAAATGAATATTATCTGCTGCAAGTACAAATTATTTTTCATATTTACATTCTGTAAAGGTCATTCCTGAAACTTTACGTTAGCACTGTAAGTTTTAAAATATATAATAGTAACTGTAGTTCGCTCTGCGTAGGCGTACAGTGCATGTTCTAGTTTTTAATTAAAATAAAGTATAAGTTTTGTATAAAGACTCTCCTGGGTCCTTAGGCACAGACATTTTCGAGTTTCCAGTATCATAAACTGGAATAGTGCAATATACAGAACTAATGCTTTATTCACAAAAGAAAAAGGAAAAACAAACGAAGGCACAAATATTAATATAATGTAAGTGCAGAGAAACAGTTTTTATATCACAGTGTGGTAGTTTTTTTTATCCAATTACACCTGCGAATTAGAAGTCTTATTTTTTCACTTTTATTTTAAAAGTTCACAAGTGATCTTTCCTCGTAATAAACCATTACTAAATTCATTCTTAAATCGTAGTAATTGTTTAGACCATTTGAGTGAAATAATTTATTTCAATTTCAAGAAGTTCAACGTTGTATTTGTCATTATGAACGTCCAATATACATTATCTTCAATATATTTCATCGTAACACATACAGCTTGTCCACTTGGAATATTTTACAATGTTGTAAATATTTTAAATATTGTAAAATACAATTTAAATATATACAAATATTTTAAAATTGAACAAGCTGTATGTGCTATGGTGGTTATTGAAGATGTTTATTGCGAACTTTCGTCGATTTATAATGAAACAATTGAATTAAAGGTAATACATATAATTATGTGAATAAAAAAGAGATAGACATAATTATGCAAGTTTATTACTTTGCAAATATTTATTTGTACATGATTAGTTTCCACAGTGCTCTAGAAATAATCCGTTAACCTGTAGAAATAAAAAAAAATCTATAATCTGCAGTGTAACTTAAAAATGAAGCATCTTTTACATCATAAAACCTGAAAAAATAAACATAAATAAATAACTTGAGTAAAAAGGTATCCGAATTTCTTGTTGATTTTGAGTAAATGTAATGAGAATTGGTTGTAGAGTATGTGATGGAGATACACGTCCGCGTGAAGAGGAAAGGTTTTTTCCACTTCAATTAACCACTTGACATCAAGGGGAGCTTAGAGCACTCACTACTTCTGAAGGAGCGCTTTTAAAAGGTTTACGTACGGAGAAGGTCACTTTTCATACCTATGGGAGGGAAATATACTGACCACTTCTCTTCGAACTACTAATTAATACATCTCGAAACATTTGCTTCGAGTATTTCTATAGTGACGTTGTTCCTTATAAAGCAGAAATCAATGCTGGTTATTTCAGTTTAACCCATTTGCTATGTCTTCATACGCCCTTTCATTGTTTTTTTTACTTGGAATATTAGAACCATTTTAAGCACTGACAAAGTTATTTAATAATCGTGATCTAATAATTAAAAATAAATAAATAGTGGCAGGATCTTGCTGATAGTTGCGGATTATCTCCAAAAACGTGTAGGAAAAAACAGCTGATTTGTTTTATCGTAATTGGAACAATATTTTGCTTAGAATGGTCATTATTCTAATAATAACTCTTGTTTAACATATCATTTGGAAATATACTGATAAGATTCACACCAACTGACATATTGTTCTCATAAGTTGCAGCATACGTAACGTATACGTTTAATCTATTTAATATGTATAAGTACACAGCTATGTGCACTGAATATGATATAATTTGATAGAATTATTTGAATATTATAAGTTCAGTATATGTTACTTTTGTGCATAATGATCGCATGACGTTATGTGACTTTAGTCTGCTTCAAGGGATGAATCTATACTAACTGACATACCTGTTGTATGTTATAGTTAACTTTAATTTTGTTTTCATAACTAAATCTCTTGGATTAGGAATGACATGGGGAAATAAAAAAATATTAATTATAAAGAATAAGTCTATAATTTTCATTTACTTTCTTAATAAAATTCATTTACTCTTTGAGTGAATCCAAATAATTAGATTTAAGTGTCACAGTGGATCAGTTGTTATTTCTCCTATTTTAAACGAATATCCTAACGAATCTGCAACACAACAAACACCAATAATAAACAATAAATCTCCCTTCCCTTCGATTTATGAAATATAATAATTCAACAACGTTCTATCTTCAATTTCCACAATTAAAATGGACACCACGAGAAACTAATTTGACCAAATTGTCTGTGGCTTTGTTGGAAGCCATGTTGTGTAATAGCTGGGAGCTATCGGGAAATTTACAATTATGTGAAGTCACCCCTACCCCCTCCCTCACCCGACATATCGAAAATCAAAGCACATGTAAACAAACAATCTATTTAAATCCCGTGGGTGTTCTTTAGTTGGGAAACATGAAAACCAAAACAACACTGTTCGTAATTATACAAAACCTGCTCATTATGGTTACGTTATTTAGAATGGTGAGGGAATTTTTAGAAATGAAGGTGAATGGGGGAATCTCCAGAATTTCCTTTCTTTTGTAATAAGGGTGGTGGTATATAAAAGAACGTGATATATATCCAGCGAAAATTATAATTTTTATATTATGTTAATTAGTTGTAATTTGATTAGGATTGCTGAAAATTACGAACTCGTAAGTGTGAATGCATTTGTGAATAAATATAAGTTTCCACTCTTTCTAGTAAGCCCATTCCACAGTAACTTTTAGACATTAGAGATGCTATACTGTCTACTCATATTTCTTTTGTTTACTTACTACGTTACTATCCTATAGTTTCATTATATTTTTTCATCATATTTTGTTCACACTATAGTTATTGTTATCTGAGTTTATTCACTAGAGTACACATGAATTACCTTACACTGTTATATGAAACAATACATTTAAAGGCATCGTTTAAGCGTTTCTGGGTGGGAGAACTACATCTTACCACGTGATCAAAGGCGGTTTCATTCCCAATACCCATTTTCAAGACCAATCAGCATATTTTATTGGTTATAAACTTGCTACGAACGTACATGATTGGATATAAGCTCAAAAACAATTTCGTGGGTGTGAGGATCTGAAGATAAGCCACAATTGATTGAAAGATGAATATTTGCTACTCGTGACAAACCTTTTGGAGAGAAGACACATAGCCCATTTTTTGGTTGGGTTAATACATCACCTTAAGTAAAAACTAAATGTGTATATAGTAAAAATTCTTCAGTATCGCGATGTATCACAAATTACCTAAAAAAATTAATTTAACAACCAGTCACAACAGAATGCGGTTAAATATTAATTTGTTGTATAATTGAAACTGATAGTTTGAAAGATTGAAATAAAGAATTGTACATTCCCGCTCATTGACAGCTGTTTCTTTGCTGGCATACTTTAAATTCCACCGTTTAAGGAACAAATCAATATTTTAATCAGCAATCTAAAGCCATGTTACTGCAACATTCAGTTTGCATGTTTGAAACTAGATGGTTGGTTACCACCAATGTGTACTCAGCCCCCCTCCCCCCCTCCAGTTCCCAATAGTAATGAAACAACAAAACCTTTTTTACAGTAAAAACCCAAATGTTTGGTATTGGTTCATTTAACAGTGTAATCTGGGCTGTTAGGCATTATGTTGTACAATGTTGATGATAATTAGCCATCTCACCTATAAACTCTACGTGTAATGTTACGTACAACATAACGGTCACGTGCATAAGTGATTTGTTCATAAAGCTTTTTGTTAATTGGAGAAATTATATATGCTTGTGTGATTTCGATAATACTGCCTCCTATGCGACTCATTTTGCTCGATCAATGTTTTGTTCTCATGGTTAATTATTGTTTGTTTTTATTCTAGGGAAAAACGTATTTATATTTGTAATTAACGTAATTGTTGACAACAATCCTTCACAAATTATCAGGCTAATTAGAATAAATGAAGATTAGGTTTCGATGAAGTGACGTTGGACCATAACTGAATAATGTTTCATCAGTTTACTTCATGTTCATGTATAATACGTTTGAACCTGCGGTGGATTTTTTTAAAAAATATTTTCATTGCAAATTTTCAATAATTTTGTACGGGCTGTATATATGTTTCTCTTTAAAAAAAGATTTGTAGTCCATGAGAACGAGTTAATTATAATATAAAGTCAAACAGGAATATTGAAACTCCGATTTTTTAAAAATGCATCCCAAGAAACTTTGTTTGAACTCAGAAATGATCAATATTATTTTGATCACCTTAATTTCAATGATCATGGTAGGAATGTTTACCGAAAATATCAGAATGCACATAAATTCCAGTTGCTCCTCATATTTCGAACAACTCTTTTGAATTGTTTCAACTAAAATGCAAATAATATCCAGCAAAAAAAGTGCATTGAAATTTATTTGCCTACAGTCTGCGTATTTGAGTCAACAAACATATATATTTTCCATACCCTTTTACTTAAAGTATAAAAAACAATAAACTTCTTCAATATGAGCATCTTATTGTCGCGCCTTTCACATAGAGTTTACTTGAACTCTTTCAAAACGTGAAAACAAGAAAATCGCATTCCAACATGGTGAATTGAACGTAACAAATGGACAAATAAAAACTGAACTATGAAAGCATTATATTGGAAGAGAAAAACTTTCCTTTTTTAGAACCGTACATATAGCAAGACACTTTATCTCAATATAAGTCACTGCTGATTACATTTATCTCCACAAAAACATTATATAGTGAAAAGAGATCGATTCTTTTTGATCGTGACATTCATACCGTATTTTTTGCCCAACTCGCAACGTAGCGTATACTCTATATGGTTTTCCATGAACGATTTAGAACACGACGTTCAAAATTTTTATCGGGAACTTGAAAGTTCCGCTGGACTCGATGGGGTATGCATCGAGAAGGTCATTCCCAAGCCCTATCAGCAATGACTTGTAGGTTTTTTGTATAGATAGTTCAGTGTCAAATTGAAAAGATCACTGCCATTATATTTCATTAGGCTACGATGTTTTTGTTTTTCTGTAAGGCGACGACAGTTTAGAAATGTGTTTGTTTCATACATAAATGACAGTTTACGTTGCTAGTATTGATTAGTATGCATGATTAATACACAATTTGGAAGCAGGAATTTTTTTATAAAACAAAATACATTTTTCAGCTTCGATATTTTCGGTTCAATGTAATAAACAAGACTAGGCAGCAAAAATGGCCTTTGTCCGAAAAATCGAAAACTGAATTAGCACTGCTATTGTATAGTATTTTTTCCATTCTATCAAATGACCATAAATCTTTATTGAAAAATTGCCTAAATTACATCAAAAATGACCAGCGAAATTAAGTGTCAATTTACATAGAAAAGGCCTTGGTCAAATTTAGTTTTTTGCATTTTACCCAAAATTAACTTTTTGGACAAAGGCCCTCTTTGTCGGGTACTCTTATTTTTTTATTTAATTTTTTATTGTTTATTACTAAACTTACTACTGCAGCGAATTCAGCATACAGGAGAAGATTTTGTTGAAGTTTTTGTATAATTTTCAGGCGGTTTTTATCCTGTCGTAGATTTCATTAAGCAAAAATGAGGTAATTTATGGTGTAAAGTAATTATTAGATAGTTACCAGAAATCCAGAAGTAATGGAAACCCTTTGTTTTCGGCAACTTCCTGGTACCAATACTTTATATTAATCTTTCTGATGCTTATATCATTCAAAAAATAATGTTACCACCTAACAAAGAAAACATCAACACCTTTTACAACATCTCAAAACGCTTCTATTTCCAAATTAGCTTCTTCTTCCCACTTCCCGTTATTACATTCCCATGAAGAAAAAAAAATCAATTGAAGTTCGATTTATTCTCCAAACCCAAAATTTCCACATGGGTAATCTTTTGCATCATTCGGACTCTATTTTTATTTGGCTTGTGACCAGCAGGCAGCACACGCCATGATTCTAAATCTAATCGGAACAAACATCTGTAACCAGGAAAAGCACATTTGTAACCTCTTCTATATACACATTCACTAGCACACCAGAAAAAAAGTAGTTTTTGCCTATTTCCCAATATCATTAGGTATCCCGAATACTTTCTATTGGATTAGACATCTAGGTAGAATTCTTTTCCTTTCCCTCTCTCTGTCGCTCTCTAGCGGATGTTGTACGGAACTAATCCGGTTGACTGGTTGTCTCTCGTCCTTATATCTTCCTCTGATGTCCAGATCATCAATATTGTGTGTGTGTTGCCCAGAGCAGATTATCGGAAATACAGTTGATGCTGCTCATATTAGATGCGCAGATACGCGACACTATATTGTAGTGTTCGCGAAAAAAAAGAAGAGCGGAAAAGAAAACTTGCATAGATAAAAAGTAAATGTGGATATTTTTTGGTCCTTGGAAATATTTCGTTCAGTTGTGGTTCAAAAAAAGTTTATGTGTGTAGATAACGTTTGTTATGTTTCGAGTTAATCGGCAATGGTTTTTTGAAGTGAAAGATTGTTTGAAGATTACACTACATGTACAGTAGGAGTGTAAAACATTTATGTTCAAACAGTATTTTTATTAGAGTAATTTTTATTGTCGACGTTCATGATGCTGGTGAAATGAAGCATCAAACTGGTTTACTTAAATTTATAATTCGAAATTCAGATTGAGTTCTGCGATAGATGAATTCTAAATTTCATTATTTTTTACTCATGTTTGCAAAAACTAATGTTTACAATTTTATAATAATTGAAGTTCATAAATATTTTTGCTAAAATCCAGCTACTGTACTCTTTCAGATTACTACGTAATTATATACTAATATTAACAATACTTTATTAACTGTACTATTTTGTTGATCGCAATGTTCAATTGGTAAACATATGACAACGTTAATGTTTAATAACATTATGTTACATTTACCAAGAAATCTTTGGATTTTAAATATCTCTCTGTACCTTAGCTTCTAGAATAATGTTAATGTTGTGTTCCTTGTTCTAAATGTATCCAATTCTATAATAATAAAAACGGCACTACTGCAATGGCGTTACAAAAATACAAACTACCAACACCAAACTTAAAAAAACATATTCCTAACGTTACATTAAAAATTACGCGAATTACTGTCTTCTCACAATCATCATCTACCATTCAAAAAAATACCATGAGTCACAGCAATCTGTTGCCACATATAACAGCACATCCTTTGTAATCTCAGGAAATAAAAGTCCAAAGATACAAAGGATGATACAGACAGTAAAACCGTAGAAACGATAACCATCTTGAGTATTTCTAATGCTGTCGTAGCACATTTCTATTTGGTGTTTGGGTATTATTCCTTCTTCGGTGTACAGTATCTGCACATCTCTCTCGGGAACATGGCGACTGAGGGATAAGGAATTTGTATCTGATGCTTTTAGCCAGAACAGGAAAATTACTCTTGGTTATCTGATATCAGATGTCCATTGGTATTTCAATGATATGCACAAATTCGAACGGAAGTGATGAAGCAAATTGGACTTTCTTGAAAGGGAGTGGGAGGGGGGGCATGGATGAACTTGTAGGTGTAGGAAGGTTACAGAAGGGGGGGGGGGGATTTGCAACCATTGAAATTAGAGGATATGTAGATGATGTGTTAAGTTATGTTATTCAGGTATTGATAAAATGGTTTTGGTGAATTGGTTGTTCGTAATATTTTGCAGAAATACAATTTATGCGAGTAAAAATTGACTTGAAAACATGTTATGTTTTATGTATATTTTAAATAATTGGTTTTACGTAGGTTGAAGTGGTGAATTTTCTTACTGCATGGTCAGATTTTTCTTTTATAAAATGAGTAGATATTGAAAATTGAGTCTTTTTGTTTTCCATTCACTATGAAATAAAATAACCTATCCAAGTCAAAAATTTAGATATGCCCTTCAAACATGACGAAAAACAATAAAACAAACAAATAAAAAAAATCATTCATTTAATAATCAAATGATCTTCCCCCGTTATGTACATTATAATTATAATAATTAGATTACATTCACTTACTACATGTGTTAACCGCAAAAGAAAATCTATTACTTTCCGACAAAGACATTTTCCCATAACTTAACACAACACACCCACCTTAACATATAAAGTAAAAAAAAAGTAATTTCTAAAACTCATCTTGAACTGTCGGTGCAAAGCAAAACCTTAATCTCAGAGGACTTGGAGCTATCATACCACCTCCCTGTTTTAAAAGCAGTCTAAATGCTCGAATCGTAACACTGGGAAATCTCAATAGTCGTATCCATGAAATTAATCCAACTAACCAGAGAGTGAGATTTCTTCTATCTCTTGTATATATGCCATGGGCTTCATTGATTACTTCGTTTTTTTCCATTCTGTTAGATCTGAAGCTGAGGGACGGTTTACAACTGTGTGTTATTTTTCCTTTTAATCGATTATCCCTGTTGCTATACATGACGTGCCTTATTCGAGCAATCAGAAACGCATCAAGATTCTTATTACAGAAGAGGCCAGTTAGGATTTTCGGTTCTTATATGTATTTTTGGGTGTTTTGGGAACTTGGAAAGATGCTAGTAGAAAGAAAGTATGGGAATCATGGTTGACCAAATGATTATTTTTCTTTTAAAAAAATTATATATCATTCTGTTTTCTGCTTCAAAACAAGGGGAGTGATTTTATTTAATTAGTAGCTTAAATATTGTAACCTCTAGTTAGTTCTAGTATATGCGTAAATTTTATTGATTCGTATAATCTTTTTATGCTTTCATAATCATTAGAGTTTTATTCGCATTTTCCAGTGAAGTGAGTACATCTGCAGTAGTATTATACATGCTGGGAACGGAGTGAAAATAACAAAAAACTTCATTAATATTATGTGCAATCTATAAATGTATTACATATAGTCTCTTTCAATGAAAACGTATACATGCATTGGAGTTGAAACTTTGTTTTGTTTAAAAAGAATTACATTTTGAGGGAAAAAAATATGCTGAATAAGTCGGGTAGGATGATAAATTGTGTACTTAGTAAACTTAAATTAGATTTTAAACATTTCAGGACAGTACCAAATTAGATTAATTCAAATTTGAATAATGTTTCAGGGCAGTGTCAGTTGAATGGACTTAGGATATGTTTCAATGTCAGATCATCAGCAGAAGTTTAGATAAAAGTTCTGCAATATTATTGTATCTAAAAAGTAAACATGAGTCGCAATAAACACATCAATCCAAAATAGATTAAAATTTGCATTCTCTGTTAGGAACTTACTGTAGTTATATTCCACAGCTCGTCAGTGTTCATTTCATGTATGTGTTAATATTCTATACTTATTGCTCAGACTCATACTGTTAAGACGTGGAAATCTGTTTATGAGGGAGCAATATACACAAAGTGAGAAGGGAATTCATTTTTTATTAATTCATATATTTAACCCCTTTTTAAAAATTAGTATGTATATTATTATGCTTGTTCTTACACCATCATCTACTATTATATCTAAAATGAAAATTCCTTCTTTATAATGAAGATGTTTATATACCTTGGGTCGATTCCCAAAGAAGATTTCATGCAGCGAACCGAACAATTTTTTGTACATTTTAGGATAAAAAAAAGTGCCTGCATGCATAAGATTTTTTGAAGATGAAGACCCTCCATATAGAAGTATATGGGAAATTCTTCTACTACCATGTGCTGCTTTCGCTTCCAACGTGACAGATTATTTTGAGATATGAGTCACACACACCACCGTTGCATGTTACTTGATTAGAAGACAATAAAACGAAAAACTGTTTGAAAACTTCACGATGTAGATGTAAATGTCGGAACCTTATTGAAAAATGGCTTCTGCTAGAAGCACCTGTTTTCCTTTTTTTCTTCTTTTTTGAATTCTTAATAGGTTGTGCGTTATAGTATGGGGTAAAGGGAGGGGGGAATCTTAACGCGTATTGGAATTTCAAATTTCTTCAGTGTTAATGTGAAAGTGATTTGCTTGGTATGGAAATCGAAGTCAGTTTCACTTTGGGAATATTGTATATTCATTTACATTTTACAATACTTTATACTATGGAAATGTCGTTAGTAAACGCTCAGCAGATGTGTTAAGAAATGTTT
>JAQFYR010000176.1:0-15204 GCA_034694985.1 Campodea silvestrii
GGTTAGGATGAAGAAAAGGTAGGATAAATGAAAGGAGGTCATCATACACCAACTGTTCCAATGCTTTTAGGAAATTACAGATAATTGATATACCCCGATAATTATTTATATTAAGCTTATCACCTTTTTTGAAAATTGGGATTACTATCGAAGTATTCCATATATCAGGTATTTTGCCTGTTTCAAGGATTAAATTAAATAAGGTGACTAGTAGAGGTGTTAACGGTGAAGCTAACCTACGCAGAAAGAGACTAGGAATGTTGCCAGAACCTGTTGTTTGTTTGTTTTCGAATGATTTAAGTACTGCAAGAGTTTTTTCATGATTAATTGTCACATTACTTAAAATTCTCTCGGAGGGTGTTTCAAAATCTGGAGCTTGGTTACTGGAGCTTTTAGGAAATTGGGAATCAAAAAATGAGCTGAATGCTTTTGTTAAGGTTTCAGCATCATCGACAAGGTTTTCATCCAGCATTAGTTTGAGTGTATCATCCCTATTGCCAGTCAGAGATCAAAAGTACTTCCAAAACCGTTTGGGGTTGGACTGTAAGTCCCTGTCTAAGTTGTTAAAATATGTTTTATGATCAGTGTCTACTGATTTTGTAAATATACTGCGAAGATCTGAGAAACGTTTGTATATTTCTAAATTTTTATTGTTGGAATAGTGCTTCCTTGCCTTTTCTTTATCATAGTATGATTTGATAGTTCCTTTTGTGAACCAATGAGGAAACTTAATTTGATTGTCAACTACTTTAGTTGGAACATTTTTACGAATTGTGTTAGAAAGCATGTCATAAAATGCCTCGCTAAATTCTGATAGAGATTTTGAAAGCAGAGCTAAATATTTATATGAATTAATTATATCAGAGGCAATGTTAGTCCAATTTGCTTTATGCCATTGTTTTATAATGACTGGGCAAGGTTTATTTGAAATGCTACTATTGTGAAAATAATTAGAATATTGAGGGAGCTGTAGAATGATTGGGAGGTGATCAGAATTAAAATAATTTGACTTTTCTCCCGCAAGAACTACGTGATCATCAGAAGGGTAGTCAATCATTGTCAAATCTAAAAAAATGATTGTTACAGGTGTCGAAGTTGACAAGTTGATATAAATCAAAATCGTAAAAATTATTTACAAATACATCTGCAGAATTATTATATTGTGATAATAAAGGTGACAGATCCGAAATATACGGGTCAGTAGAGGGAGACCATGTCAAATGTGGTAAATTGAAATCTCCAGTGATAATAATACGTGACCCTTTTTTACTCGCTTTTTTAACATGATTAGATTTAATATAGAAAAGACATTCGAAAAATTCATTAATAACTTGAAAGCTTACAGGTGGTGGAATATAAATGTTAATTAGAACAATATCATGACTCGTAATAGGATTCAATTTCGGAATGATTAAGGCAATGATTTCAAGGTTGTATTTTGAAGGTATCAATATAGGAATCGCAATCAGGGGTTTACGAATATAAATGCAGACCCCGCCACCGCGAGTTTTACTAGTTGAAACTTGACTACGATCTAATCTATGCAAAGTGTAATTAATTGGAGTAGGGTTAAGTTCACTATCTTCGATATCTTTGGTTGACCATGTCTCAGTTAAACAGATGATATTGAAATCGTTACTTAATAGCAGATTATACAATTGTTGTAATTTATTAATTAAACTGCGACAGTTTTGATAAAATATAAAAAGAGAATTTACAGTTACTGTGGATTGACGGGAAGTTCTGACGAGGGAATTGCTGGAAGATATTAAATTACAACACAAAACTATAAAAAATTATAAATCGAAATATGCGTTCATTGATGCAGGATGATCAATTTTATATATCGAGTAACACAATAACAGATTCCGTATTTTGAATTTTACTTAATACAATTCTATCACAAATAATGATGCCACAATAATAGTAAAATTGAATTTACTCTAATAAACAAAAAAATACACACAGTGCAATCATCTTTGCAATGAATTAAAGAACAATTTAAGGCAAAGGAGAACAAATCCACCGGCGGGTATCGAACCCAATACCTCTTGATTGAACATCGGTTTCAACAATTAAGGCCGTATATAAGGGGAGGTTTGGGGGTTGAAACCCCCCCCCCCTTAGCAAAAAAATAAAAGAAAAAAGGGAAAAGAAGAGTAGAAAATTATGAAAATTTTGCAAAAATTTCGCTAAACTGGCCAAGAAACCTAAAAAAAATTCTGATATATAAATTACTGGGAAAATTTCTGAAATCCTCGCCAAAACCCCTCCCTTAGCAAATTCGTATCTACGGCCTTGGGTTTCAAATTCCGCATTACGCATTTGTTTTAAATTGTTCTGTAATTTATTGAAACGATGCCTGCACTTTTTGTATTTGTTTATTTCGTTTGTACTTTGTACGTTGCAGGCTTCATTTAAATAATAATTACAGCTTAGCGTTGATCGAAATAAAAACGTATAACTCCTATCCTTTAGACTATGCAACTCCTGTTGCTTCTATTAATAGGTGTTGTAGTTATATGAGTTTAATACGAAGGCAAATAATAATTCCAGTGTATGACGTGGTTATAACTGTCTTATAAGGCAACCGACGCGTAATCCGGAGGTACTGGGTTCGATTCCTGCCCCTGGATGATTTTTTCTTTATCTTAAATATTGTTATTCAATTCGTTACGACGATAGCTGCACTGTATATTTTGTTTATTATATTATTTGTACGTTGCAGACTTCTTTATTTGAATTTACTGTAACATCAATTAAAGTAATTCTCATTAAAGGCATCGTTAAGCCGTTTCTGGGCGGGAGATTTACGTTAAATCACATGATCAAAAAGTCAGTTACGTTTCCACTACGGTACCCATTTTGACGTAAAGCCGGTCATCCCCTCTGTCCCTAAAAATGTTCCAGTAGTTGTGGAGAATGAGGCCTGAAAAATTTATTGGAATTTTGCTGTTCCCACAACTCGCCAGTTACAAGCCACCAAGCCAGATATACTGCTTTCTGACCAGAACAGCAGGAAAGAAATATTTCTGACCAGTACAGCAGGAAAGAAATATTTCTCATTGAATTTTCTTGTCCTGCTGAGTACAATATCAAACAAAAACACCAAGAGAAAAAGCAGAAATACGTTGATCTGGCATATGAACTCGAAAAGTTATACCCAAGATACAAAGCAAAAATTGTCGTTCTTCTAATTTGTTCCTTAGGGGGTGCAAATGGATCATTCTTGAGAAATATACAGCAAATACCTCACTGCTTGAACAGCTCACTCAACCTGTTCAAGCAGATGCAGAAATACATCTTGCTGGGTTCGATGAGACTTCTACGCCTGCATCTGGGTCACCATTAGCCCTGTAGTGACCTACTCTCATTGCTTGAGACGAGAGCGTCACTGCAGGTTCCGCTGTCCGCTCATCTTCCAATATGACGGCTCTTAAAGGAGTGCAAAGCCTTTTGAGCCCGACGCCCGGGGATGATGCCGGCAGCAAATGTATGAAACACACTACATACGTATTAATAATAATAATAAAATGCTTTCGTTTCTCTTTAAATTGCATTCCAATTATGCACCACACTATAACTTCCCAGGAAACATTCCAAGTTAGCACCCAATTATTGGTTTTTACATTCTTGCTGACAGAAACGCAGAAGTAATCGTATCAATGACAATTTTGTTTTTACTATTGATTGCTTTAACTAAATTTTTGTGAAACAGATATAAATATTGTAACTCTGATATGGTCAATACTGAACTTTATGTTGCCGCAGAAATTTGACTATTTGTGACGCAAAATTTTTTTCCTGTAAAATTGTATTGCAATTATTCAAGTCATCCTAATATTTTGAAGGATTTAAACTAATTAGCATTTCAGGTACTAAAAGACAATGTAAGATACATAGTCTATGACACAGTTTCTTTTGACATCTATAATAATTATGTTCTTCACCTTTATTTTTCTAACCAATATTATTGCTATATAGTTGCTTTAATTTTATCTTCATTTACCAAAAATGCATTTGGTGAATGTTATTCCAAGATAATTGAATTTCTCAATATGTTCTAATAGAATACCTTCAATATGACAAAATATCCTGTTATTGTTTCTACAATTACACGTGAATTTCTTTGCTTTGCTTTTCCCAGCATTTATTTAAAAATTACATGATTTAAAATTTGATGACTTAAATTTATCAGTTTAATTTCATTTGTTGAAATTTTTGGTCAAACGACTTGTGAATTATTTATTAATTTAATTAATTAATAGTAATAACATAATTATATAATGTAGTAAATAAACTGGAAAATAAATTGCTGGTAATGTATTTCAGTGGTGCATCCCAAGGTTTATATATACCTTTTACAAGGGGTGCATCCTTTAGTAGCTCAGTTCGTCTGTCCTGATTTTTGACTTTTCTTCCACACGATATTATATATGTCTTATATTTTTCATTTTGATTATAATTTTCAAGCAGTGTATCATATTGCCTTTAATATATGAATATGAACCACTAAAATTATCATTTCTAGTATAGCTATTAGTAATTATAATTTATCTATAATAAATTACAATCCGAAAAATCAAATTAAAAAAAAAGGAAAGCGGATCATTAAAGGTTAGTACTACGGTAATATTGTTAATTAAAACGATAATCATTACTACGGTAATGTGGATAATTCAAATGATACTCATTACTACGGTAATGTGGAAAATTAAAATCACAATTTTTACTCATTATTTAAAAAATAGCAATGCAAATCGGTAATAGACAAATGCTTGTTGAACTATCAAAAATTATAGAGATAACAACTGAAAAGCAAATCCAATAATAAGAGTTGAATTACGATGAAAGCTTGTGAGTTTGAAATATGAGTCGTATCTAACATATACCTTTTGAACTGTCAGCAATGGCGTTCTGGAAAGGGGTAAAAGTAGGAAGGGGTGAGATTGGTGAGGTTAACATGCGATGATAAATGAGAGAATATTGTGTCAAGTGACGACTGACAAACGCAAAGAAATCTAGGTAAGTAAGGTCAAAGATAAAAGCTAATGAAACAAATATATATTAATCAATTTTATTCAAACACTTTTCTAATGTACAGAATATCTTCCGCCTTCTTCTAAAAAGATTCATGCAACAACGTTAAATTGTAAATAATTTAATCCTAACTCGCGATTGATAGTAAGTAAAGTGAATCCATACATTCTATCGATGCTGTGTGCGTATTTGAATTCCTTTGGGACATTTCCTACCAATCACCAACTATGTTCCCCACAAGCTGTTGGAGGAGGAGCAAAAAAGATCGGGCATCAGTTTCGCGCCTGAGAGCAAGATCAGTGCCGCCACGCTGTCAAAAGTAGGGCTGAAGCAGCAAATCGTCAGAGAAGGTTGAAGCAAGCGGTAGCACACATTTGGCTTAGTGGAGTTGATTTTGTGAGATGGTGGAATAGAGTGCTTCGTGTGATTAGTTCTTTGGTGGTTTAAGGAGCATGATGTTAACATCCAGTGCTAATCAGTATCTTCGACCTGAATATTTGACACCTTTACCAACAACGGTAAATTAAATGTTTTGTGTTCTTAAACTGTAGGCCTATATCACATATTTTTGACGCTTGTATTCACATAGCATGTTTAAAACACAATATTATATAAGTGTGGATGACGTTCATTTTAAATTTTTTGTTACTATCATATTTTTGTGATTATTATTAATACAGCATGTGGTCCTTCATTCCGAGCGTACTATAAAACAAACAACATCCGGCACGATTCCATAAATCTGAGACTATTTTTTTTTTTAAATTTGTAACAACCAAGTTACATTGTATTGTAACGTCATTGCACGGATAAATATATAATAGGATACATCAACCTAAATATAACATGTCACACACGGACTAAGAATTTGGTTGTTAGGGAAATTATTATCAGCTGATTGCTGCATGAACATGTACTCTATATTCTTCCGTAGTTTGCCGACAAGAAAGAAGAAACGCTTTGTTTATAATTCGTAAAATATTTTTAATGTTGGTTTGTTTACAACAAGTATATACATCATTATATTGATACGTTTACTTTCATGCAGATTTTTGCATCACAATGCTTGTTGAAATTTACCAGTAAATGGAATTACATACACTTTGATTTTATAGGAAATATGTACTGCTTAATTTTTTCGTTCAAATTGATAGAAATCGTGAGTTATAGTCCCTTTTCAATATTAGTTGAAAATAAATGAAACCCGGGAAATTAATGCAACTAAAAAGAAACGATAAAAATAAGTATTACTTCTTCAAATTATTTTAAAAATAGGCACAAGTCTTGTCCTTATTTTAATTTCAACTCCACCATGAATTAGGAGATTACTAACTTAGTTTGGATAATTTTTATGCTATTATTTTAACATTTCAAAGGCATTAATTTGCTTTTCTCGCATCTCTGATTGCTCTCTGAATTTACAACTTAATATAAGTAAACTGATTAATGTTAGGTTTATGTTTCATTCCAAATCCTCAGCAAGAATTTGAATACTTTCTTTCCCTGTTATCCTTTTTCTTGTAACTAATATTCCAACACAGAGTTGTCTTGTTTTCATATTCCAACACAGTTATCTTGCTGCAAGCAACACGATTTGTTTTGCACCTATATACCGGTACCGTACCTTATTAGTTTGTCAATATTGTTAAAATAGCCTATTTATATAGAACAAAGTACATACAAACTGCAGTAATGCAGATATTTTTCTGTGTTTTTCTCTCATTGTTTTATTTCTGCCATAACTATGGAAAATAAATGGTGGTTTATAATATACGGTAAGGTTAAAAGTAATTCAACATATTCAAGTAAATATACTTTCACATTAAGTTACATTTTATAAGATTATTCTATTTAATGAGAATGGTATAAAGTTATTCCAAGCCCAATAAATGAGATCATAACATAATTATCTAGAAGTGGAGTTCTCATCCTCTAGAGTTACTGTGGGCGAATATTTAATGTAACACACCAAGCATCCTCAGATAAATGAATATCGCAAATTATATAAGTTACGGAAAGTCGACAGCACACTGTTTTGGAAAAAAAAAATTAAGTTTCAATTCCCGTGAAATGCGTATTTTCCTTGGTATAAACCGACAGTGCAATCACTTTTAAATCAGTATTAATTTTCGGAGAGAAAAAAAATGGTCTGAGCGCATTATTCTTATTAAATACATTACATAATAATTGCTATTTTGAATGCTTCAGTTTATTTTCCTTTAGATGACGTAACAGCTCTCTAGGACCACCATCAAAATATTCATTGTTTACGAAATTGTATAATATTCCCATTATAATTATTATTGTATGTTGTTCCAATATTCGATGTTAATACAGTGTATTAATTCATCTTTTACTTTTCTGTTTAATTTTTCGAAGTTGGTAAAATAATGCCGTTCACCTGTATCTTTAAGTACTGTAATTATCACAATCATAAATTATTCACTTCTCAACAATATATACAGAATTTGCTGAGATTGAAATGAAACTATACAAATAATTAAAGAGTAGGGCTACAGGTGAATGAAAACTGCGCTTCCATAAATGAAAATGGTCTCCAATAATATAGAATGAGAGAAATACAAATTTCTTATTAAAGTTCTCTGGATTCCCGTAAAATTAAAAAAAGCTATAAAATTTATTATGTATTGTAAAGGTGTAAGAAATAATACATAATTATTTTTCAACTTTGATTGCTGTATACCAGCTGCGAAATCAGACTTCTATCATCTGAGATGAACTTATATTATATTACAGTACTGAATTATTACTCCACTTTGCAAGTAACAATTCAGAAATTTTGAAAAGTGACAGTCTGCAGCTGTCGTCTTCCACTTTAATTACAACAGTAAAATATACTGATAACAAAAATAATGCTACCGTACTCGTTAATCATGATTATATTATTCAGTCGGACTATGGCATATACATTAAATAAATACTACCCGCATGCATACATATATGTATAAAAAGAAGTGAATGATCATTGGAGAAATCGGACCTTTAATATCTAACGAAGGAAAATCAATTATAGAATGAAAACAAAAAGTTAATTGGAGAAAATGGAATTTATATCTTCCGATAACTTGGTCTCCGGTAAGCTTTTATTATTTCTTAGTTTCATTCACCACAACTGTTTATGTTCGTAAAATGTGTTCAGAAATAGAAGAAATATGAAGTTATTTGTTTATAGTCAGAAACGTAGTGTGATTTTCAAGGTGTATCTACTAATGTAGAATTGAATATATTAACTTAATTCACCACAGCATATACAGCACCAATGAAAGTCAATGACATTGCTGAAAGTCAATGACAAACGTTATATCTAGAACAAGACAAAATAATGATATTTATAAGTATTAGTCAGTACTTTATCATATGAAAAATCACTTACATGTCAGCAAGATGCAGAAAAATAATTTGAATTTGCACGAAGTATCAATGTGGAAATAAATTATCCATGTTGTCATAGATTCCATGATTTCCATCGAATTTCAATCTTCAATTATTTTCATATTTATTATTAGAATGTCTTCTTGCAGATTATAATATCCATACAGAATACATTAAAATTGAATTACCAACACAAAAACACACCATAATACATTACACATTAATAAACTAACCTGCGTTACAGGTATAAACACCTTACTCACCAACAGAAATTCATACTGAAGAATATATTTATAATTATGTAATTTTGCAGTAGAAAAAATCTAAATGCATTAAAAGTTGTTCAACCTTTTTCATCTGCAGGTGAGAAAATCATATGTAATACCGAAGGTAATTAAATAATAAAAACTATGCTTACAAACACATGTAAGCCTACAATACAATATTTGTGCTTTTGTAATAATGGAAAAAATATACGACAATAATGAAGGTAAAAAAAAAACCTGCAAATTTAGTATAAAATAGCTTATTTCAGTCAGGCTGCTGACAGGTAATTTTACTGATCATTTGTTTTGGGACGTTTTATATTTCAATTTTCATTTCTTTTTATTCACTTGTACCAAATCTAAATCGATTTTACAGTATAATATACATAGTCCAGTGGTCTCCAGAACTAAAAGTGAACTTGTAGACTGATCCGGAATCCGCGGTTTGCTACAGTGTTAAAAATTCAATAATATCGTTCATCATCTGTGACAAGTGCACAAAATAGCATTACATGGCAAATCATGATATAATGTTACCGTATTTAAATAGTTATAAACACCTTCCAAACAGATTAAACACTAGGGGTGCCAGTCATTTTAATTTTCATATCATTAAAACTGATTATTTCTTTTTGATTATTCGATTAAAGGTTATTTTTCCATTTCATAGTAAACACCCTCACACCGATCCATACATATAAATTTTTAGAATATTTATTGGACATCACCAGTCATAAATTTTCAAGAAAAAGTCTCTGATAGAACGTAGTGGATCATTTTTGATCAATCATTCGAGATTATTACTAAAATATGAACATTGGTGCAACTAAAAGCATAAAAAAGTGATCTTCCATGGCATGATGAAATTAAGACGATTTTTTGCTCCTGTTAATTTTGGATGTTTACACGAATGCACAACAATCTCACTGAGAATTCTCAGTGAAAGCTTCCAGCATCCTTGCAAAACGTTGATAATTTATTTCATACTGTTGATGTAATGATGTTTCAGAAAACTGTTATTTGTTGGTAGAAAATAACCATACTATCTAAGTTTGTCCATTATCATTTTTTGTCCATTACCATTTTTGAATTGACCTCAGTGTTTACTTTTGAAGATACATCTCAAGAGAGCGTATATACCATCTAAACTAGATTTTATTTAACTCTTAAAGGAAAAAGGAAAATTGCATATAAATGGCATACAGAAAAGATCAATATAACTTATAAGAACTTGTGATACCACATTCGCTAAGTAATTTATCTGTTTCATAAATTTATTCCTGAAAATTCTGTTCTTTACGATTCAACAAATCACTGACTATTCATAAACAGGATCAGCCAATCACTGCTTAATCATATCTCGACAGCGAGTGTTCAGCAATTTATTAATGAAATAGCAAAGATATTACCTACAATCTGCTTCCACAGTGCTTTGTAGGTTCAATTGAGCTTTCCTCAAACAAAATATACTGTTTTTTTAAACGTTTTATCTAGTTTGGCTTTGAAACTTAAAATTGTCAAATTCTCTTTCCTGTAAACCGTAAAAAAAAAAAAAAAAAAAAAGAACATTCACAATTTCGGGGTGCATTTCATAAAATCTTGAAATTATTTTACGGGAGTAAACCTTATCAGCGGGGCAGTGACTTTTTTTAGTGTGTAGTTACGCACAATGTGTGTGGTTATGAAATTCATTTGTGTAGTTATGAATCCAAGGTTGTGAGGTTATAAAACAGATAGTGAAATATAAAACTATGCAAATATTATGTTTCAGTTACTTGCTATTTCATAGATTGTCAAAAAAAGTTTATACTTTATGCTGTCTTTTTATTGAAACTGCAATTCAATATCGGGCGAGGTCACGTCCCCTTTTAGCATCGACAAAAACAAAAATTACATGAACTCTTATTGCAGATCTAAATACAATACTTCAAATCATGCTTTTTGTGTAGATATGAATTTTCCTTGAAAAAGCTACTGCAGGAGGGAAATAAAAAAATGACAAAATAATTGTCGGTTATCCTAAATTCTAGCCTGTGAACCACAGGTTATATGTAGACACAAAATATTTATTGACATTTCAGGACATCGTTTATTTTCTGGAACAGAAAATTTTCTAATCACTATGTTTCTCGTCAATTTTTTTCTTACCTGGAAATATTATTCCGCATTCTTTCCAGTCATAGACTTTGTTGGACCGATAATAATAAAATATGATATATTTGGCATAAATTGTCATGATGCTAATAATATTGATGAAATATACAAAATGAAAATTTTAAATAATTCGATAGTGGCACAATATTATGAGACAACTTATTAGTTTGTTTTTATTTTAATTTGTTTTATGTTATAAAACTGATTATTTCTTTGATTATATAATTATTAATTAAACATGGCTGGCCCCCTTTGAAGACGCACTCAGAAAACCAGAATTAAATTTGAAACGTTGAGAATATTTACTCTATAACATAATTATGCTATGATTTACTACCTGTGAAAAATATTGCATCAATGCAAATTTCCATAAATTTTTTTTTTTATCAGACATTCATTATAAATCGTTGATTAGTATTATGTTTCCACAACCTTGATTTCTGTCTATGAAATATCAGCAATAATTTTATTATTATACAAAACTACATCAACAAATCTCATTACTTTTTGTAACTTTTATTTATCTTAGTCATAAATAGATGCTGTGATTAATATGGAGTTGTTTTATGAGGTTAACACAGACACACGCTATGAATTCAATAATTCATCTGTTATTTAGCAATCTTCCAATTGCTTCTTGGTCAAATGAAAGATTCTTAGGTTTCCGAAACTGCTTTATCGTGATTTAATTTAACAACAATACAACATACATTAATGTAGTTTATTTTAAACGGTAAAGTGACATAATATCAATTTACTACCTCTTGGGTCATGTTCTTTTAGATCTTGAGATTGAATATTTTAAAACGTACAGAAACACGAGCCTGCGAATGCTATTTTTAAAATAAATAATATTGATTACCGTGATTGTAACAGGCTGTGATTTATCATTTCTACAGTAATAATTGAGTTCTTACACGATTATAACTGTAGGAGTCACTAAAACAATAAAGTTTGCAGGTTTGGGTAGTTTATCTAATTCAACCAAAGCTTAGATTCACTTGAATTTTGATTATCCAAATTTTGAACTTTTGCAATTGTTTATAGAAATAAAAATGTCGTATTATACAGAAAGCCTTTCAATATTTCTGTTAGTTTTTTATTGTCTTAATTTACTATTATATTAAGATCTGTAGAGGTAGGTGTAAGGCTTAAGATTTTAAGTTTATTAAGATATTACATAATTGTCATTTTGAAAGTAAGCATAAAGTCAAAAATAAACTTTAAGCATTAACAAATATATTAGCAATTCGTATTTACACTGAGTGAATATGCTTTTATGTTACAGAATTTATTTATAACGAAACATTGTCACTGTTGTTGCAATACAGTGTCTCTAATACTGTTCATTGTAATGATTATCACATGAGCTTTCAGCAGCACTTTCCCCCTGGGTGTTCAAATTATTATATAGGTCTTATGTGTATTTGATATATGAAATCATAACGATCTATTGATTAGGGCTGCAGCATTTGTTTTCAAAGTATTTCATTTGCATCAAGTGTTTGTATCTGTCTTTTATGCATTATAATTATGGCTGCAGGAAGTAATCCTCATACACGCAAAAGGCTAATCAATCTATGTCGACGAAAACCCTCATAAATAAAAGTTGATGGTCTCCCAGGATTGCTTTTCTCTTCCCTACTTTGTGGGAGACAGTTTGGCGTATACCTTTTGTTTCTTGTCAGCCGCTAACTTGTTTCATATTACATTAATCAATTGCAGAAGCATTGTAGTCATTAGCATCAGACACAAAAGTCAGTGAAGTGATCTTTCGCAAAACCAAAATAATGAAAAATGGAAAGCGGAAAGTTATCTGCATAACAATTCGATATATCAATTTGATGTAATAATTTGTTTTCAAAAGTTATACGAATTTGTCGTTATTGAAATACGGGCTGTTATAAATATAAAAAAAACGTTTAAATTTATAATTATAATATAGGCTACGAATATATATAAATCAGCTATGCTGTGATATATTGAACCAAGTATTGAACACTTTAATTAAAATATTTTGTTTCCGTCTATACTATAACAGAATCCTTCAACTACGCTTTTGTTAATGCTATCTTGTAGTTCATTCTTTACATAACCGAGATCTGTAATTATGCGGTTTCATTTATTTTAATAAAAAATATCGGGAAATTCTTTTAGTAATTTTAGATAGTTTTGTGCTACAATTTAATGATCAGAATGATTACAAAATTAATATAATTATTATCTCATTACTTCAGTCACCATGTAAGAGATTTAAAACACATTTCAGAAATGACGACAGATCACTTAACTCTGGACACTTATCTAAGTTTTCAGAAATGACTGAGTAGTTATATGCAGTTACTTATTTTAATATCAAAAATCACGTAGTTATAGAAATATGTTGCTATTTTAATTTTGTATAAGTTTTCATATAACCTACATTCGGTTGATGCTAATAAAATAGTTTCTATTTCACCACAGTTAAACATTTGCAACGAACATTTTTTTAAACTTTTAAAAAGCTGCAGTAGCCCTCTCTGTTTCTGCTAATAATTATGTAGTCTCCATTAAGTTTTCAAAACAAAAATAAAAGGCTTGAAGATTGGCAATTTTATGGCTTTGTTTAAATTGATTCACGGAGGAGGGTTCAAGGCGGGTAAGTGCAGTAGGACATTTGCGCTCCGAATTTTTTTTTTTTTTTTCCACGAAAAAAGATAGGACATTCCGCGGGACATTCGCGTATCAGTGAATTCAAAAACTATAGGACGTTTGCGCACCAATAATATTTATATAATGTGCTTGATATGTTTTAATAATGTACTTGATATGTTTTATTCCAAAAACACACTTGCAGTGGCGTATTTTCATTTGAAATTTGGGAGGGGTTTTCGAGTGCCGTTAGTAATGCAGCCTGATTTTTCCTGACGAGGGTGAAAATGATGCCCGACCGGGAGGGGGGGGTTGTAAAAATGTTACATTGATATTCTGGGACCCCACATATAGATTTCAATATAGTAATATTATTGTGTATGGTACCTAACCTAGGTGTCCACAGAAAAAAGTTGCAAGGGGGGGAGGGGGGCAAAATGGTATTGAAGTGCGAAGTCGAACACCTTTAATGCTGGAGCAGGGCGAAGGCAAAAAAAATTGTTTTTTTTTTTATTAAAAAGTTTCATTTTTAAGGGAATTCCTCGCAAGTTATGAATGATGTTAAAATGCGAAGTTAAAGAAGTTTAAAGACAGAGTGAGGGAGGTCGATTTTTTATGTTTTCTTGGAAATAACTGTGTTTTTAAGTCGTTTCCGCAAAAAAATTGGAAATCTTCACATATTTTTCTCATTTTTCTTTCTATTTTTCACATAATTTTGTCACACAAAGTACAGAGCCCCCTAGCCCACCCAACCGGACGCCCATGATACCAAATTATATAACTATGCACTCAAGCAGACCCATGTGTGCGGAAGCTAAAAAAAAAAGAAGAATAAAGACAATGTAGGTAGGCTAAATCATGCCGGACCGAAGCGATGGTGGAAATATTTATTTGCAGTTTTAATGCAATTTTCCAAATTCCCTCATTTTTCTACCTTTTTTTATTTACCTTTTCCCTAACGAAATTCCCCTACATGGGGGAGGGATCAAGTTGCCCGAATCTCTGTACCATGGCGACGCTACGACTGGTGTTCACCGAGGGAAATACCAGAAGGTATTCACTTATTTCCCAGCAAAGCGAGGGATTTTTTTACATTTTTAGGTCAAAAGATAACGCGTTATTTCGAATTTTTTTCTCATTTGATATTTTTAGTGATTTAAAAAAGTATTTGGTTTGGGTGGGGGGTTGAACCCCGAAACCCTCCCCCAAAATACGCCACTGCACACTTGTATATTTTGCAACTTACTTGGACTCGTTTCTGGTTATACACAAGTTTTGTAACTTAGTTGGGCGCATTTATTATTATAATAGCTCAATCTTCAATAGTAAAATGATGCAAATAAAAAGACAGACTTGTAAATTCCTCACTAAGTAGCCTACAGCTTCAAATTGTAAAGTCTTGTGAATTAAATTAATTAAAACAGCAGAAGAGATGTATACTATTCTGAGATCCCAGTTAGCTATATGAATCAATTGTCTAAATATGTTAATCTTAACATTGATGAATTATCAGATTACAGTCGGCGAACGCTTAAAAATTTCCTTCTTGATTTAATTGATACTATCTAAAAAATGTTATTAATGTACGGCAGTAATTGAAGAATTCTGTTGCTGTACATTAGCCTATTTGTGAATAAATAAGTAAATAAATAAATAAAGTACTGTAGTTCCTTTATTTTAAAAATATTTTATAAATTTGTCTGAAAAAAGATGCAATATT
>JAQFYR010000177.1:0-15190 GCA_034694985.1 Campodea silvestrii
CCACGAAAACTGTCCTTGCATATCAACAATACCTGTACTTTGTTTTTTTTTTGTTTATTTCACAAATTAATTCATATCGAAGATTGTCTACCATCGAAAGATGATTTTTTCTCTCTCGCAGTCTCGCATATACGTTCTGAAATAAATTATCAACGTAGAATACACTACATGTAGCAAAATATGAAATTGAATACAGGAAGTTTTGAAATTCCATTGCTACACCGCAATTTAAAAAGAGAAAATAATAAAACTTTGTTATATTGTGACATAATTAAAACAAACTCAACAACGTTTTTGACCGATTTGAATTGTTGTGGTTTTGAATTGATTTTGTCGTTTGAAAACACTGGATCGGGCCGAGTGACTATGAAAAGAATGACTAACTCCATATTGTGGGTTTTTGTTATATGAAAATTATATGAAAATAATACTGAATGAAAAATAATGAATAATTTGAGTTTGCTTTTAATCTGGATAATATGTACGGAATTGTGTGAAGTAATAAATGAGACAGGTTGAAAATGGTTTCATAGAATGTTTTACTGTAAACTATCAAAATCTTTACAAACATGTACTCTATGATTACGTCAATTGGATAGTAAATTCTAAATTGTAAATAAATTGCAATGGAAGAATTGTTTCAATAAATTCCGAACCTTTTATTATACTGAGCTTTCAAAAACATAAATTAACAAACAACGACCTATACTTCCACATTTTGTTCATGTATTATATCAATGAATTGAGTTTCTTTTCAATTCGTATTGGAACATAATTATGTAGCAGGAGTGGTTGTATCATTTAATGTGAAGAGCATACTATTTCAAGTACAACAGAGAATATTTCACTGATAATAATTAATCAGAGTAGAAGATGAATGCACAAACTCATTAATAATAATAGCTTTTTCGTTTCCATTTAGGGTGTGAGACAGTGCAATTAATATGAGGTATGTACGATTCATGCATCGTATGATGCAAATATTCAGTATGTGAACCGCATATACTAGTATACACTGTAGTAGGAATCATTCGATAAAATATTGTCACAACGGCAGTATCCAGGAACATTTAGAACAATGAAGTTTTTGATGTAGAAGTCAGGAATAGGAAACTCAACTTACTGGGCCACTTTAATTGTATAGACAATAGTAAACTATTATCATTAAGAGAACGAATATTCTGCAGATCAATTTTTTTTCGAAAATGGAATAATGAAGTTTTAATATAAACACAGCACTGTGATGAATTAGCTTATAAGACAGTTTGCATAATTGCGTGATACTTTCACAGGAAAAATAAATGTTTGTAAGAACGTATTAATAAATAAAGTCTGCAAAAAGTAGCACACAATACATGGTGACTTATGACTTTTATAATTATGTAATATATCTGCATTGAATTCATTTGCCAGTTGTACAAAAGAACATGTTTTTATAATTATGCAAGGTTACATTTACAGTATAATGTCTAAAATTTGTCATTTAATCCTGTATAGTTAATATCGTGTTAACATTTATTTAACGAAAGCCTATTCCAACTGCACAAGAAGTGAAAAAACCCTAATTGAAGTGTTATCACATTAAATATTGTAAACAATAATCAAAGTTGTCAGAATTCAAGTTGTTTTCTTGTCGGATTTTCAAACTTACTTCCAACATAAAAAAAAATTGGAGTGAAAAAGAAAAATACTCTTAACTCTCTTTCTTGTTCTTTTTGTCTTGTCCGCACCCAAATACTATTGCTCTGAAAGTACTGTGCCATAATAATATTATTCAAATAACGAAGTTATTTAACTTCTGCATTTTTTAAAGATGAAACGCCACCGAAATAATTTGAAGTACAAGATTACTCTCCTTTCCAAATCTGCTCATTAGATATGGTAAGTCGTTAGTAATTTAAATGAGAAAAGGCGTTATAAATGAGAAAGGGTAGCAAGCGAATCGTTGAATGGTGACAGTATTCCTTGCTCAAGAGTTTTGTCGGATTACTGAAAAGAGTTAAAACTTTGAGGAGAGGATTCTCTAAGAATATAATGCATTAATTTTGTCTTTGAGATTTAAAATATGAAATTGAGATTCTGAAAGTGACAAGTAAACGTGATTAAGAATTACTAACACAGTGCGTGCTGACCTCAAAAAACGAACGAGAAAACGTGCGTATCATTAAAAGTTGTACTGCTTATGAAATTGATTTGATTTTGATATTTTCCCATTCCTTCGTTTTTGCGATAGTTACATAACAAAGTATTATCTTGATCATATAATCGTATGAAGTATGTATACATCATGTCATAATCGATCCACTCACATCAACTGATTAAATAAAACTGCAGATCTAAAAATAGAAGTGTGGGATGAACCAATTTTTAATTAATTATGGAATAATTATGCTTCGGTGAAATAATATACAAAAAAGTTTTCTACGAGCAGTTTTTGTCATTTTATGTATTGAAATCGACGAATGATTGAAATACTGTAAGTTAGTGTAGCATTGCCGGAAGGTTAAATACAATTCTATAATTCAGCAACCATAACACACTTTACGCTCAGTTACTATTTTGAATACGTATCCAATTTACACTCTATCATAGATTTTCTTTTACTTTTGGTAACTTCTAGAGGTGAGGCAAAAGAAAGTTCCCGGACGGGTCTCACAAAAAGTAAATTCATAAGGAAACTCGAAAATCGTTTTATTTCTATTTAAAGTTACCTTCGCTTACTTAAATACGTGTGTTGCATCATATCAGCATAGACCTTCATTGGAGCAGTGTTGAGTGCGGCTGTCAAGTTTTCTTAATGTTTTCAATATCCTGATACCTGTTTCAGGTGAGGACAATTTTAATCCTTGAAAAGTGAAAATAAAATTAAAAAATACATTTAAAAATACAAATAGAGAAACTGGATTGGTTTCTCATGATATATAAATTTTCTCTGCTTCGGCACATTTGTGATTACTGTGAGTCTGTGTTGGATGGGATTTGGTCCGATCGTTCCCTTCCGTAAATATTCATGATGAATATTTTAATCGTCTCCTTATTGATATTTAATTCATCCATCATCATTCTCAGTTTCAATCGATGGTCTCCTTTCAAAATTTCAAGAATATTTGCAGCTATGTCTTCTTCCCGAGAAACTGAAAGGTGCCAGCTTCTTGGATAAGTTAGATCAGTCCAAAGATCAGCAAATCCATTTTTAAATCGTCAAAAAAAGTGACAGTAGTTTGAAACACAGGTAACCCACTGAGCTGCTACTCATGAATTATCAATAATTTACATTCTGCCTCATACCATGCGTTGGCTAATGGTAGGACTACTATAGATCTACATTTGGCAGCAGCTCCATTCACTGCATCCTATTATAAATGAACAACAACGCAGCAGTCCTTGAACTTTATTGCCGCACCTCGTATTTCAATAGTTAAAAAAAAGGGTAAGAACGCGTTCTATATATATACGCATTTATTGCTTTAGTCAAAAGCTGATTATGACCTATGTTATGAACATTAAATGGAAATAAAAATATGTTACCAGTATGCATATTAGTATATTGATAGCATTGTATTTAGACGGATTAGACCTCAGTATCAGTAGAAGTTAAAACAAAGTTCAATTTAAAAAGTGAATGGCATAATTAGTAAAGCTTTCTGCATTAAATAGCTGAGTACAAACTAGCATTAAATTAACGATATGTAGGCTTACCAACATATACTTGTTCCTACTAGCGATTTCGCTATTGATAATGAAGAAGAAAAAAGCCATTTGGAATAATCGTTTCCTATTCGTAATTATCCCAAACCTCACGACCCTCTATTTTCCTTTCGTCCTTTTCCAGAGTGTATATTTAGCGTATCATATTAAAGTTCCAACAGCTTACAAGAGACTTTGTGTCGCCGAAAGTACTGTGTTATTTAACATCCACCGGAGAGAATAATAAATTATTTGCACACTTCGCCTTATCCGAACTTACGTTGGAGTATTGCTGCTATTTGCTACAAGAGAAACTTCATATTCAATGCTCCACTAGAGACCCATGCACAACTTAATCCTTACACCAATTGAAAAGTTGGGGAATTTGCAGTCATTTTGTTCGCAGAACCAGGAGTATTAATAGTATCATTGAGAATTTTCTGTTGAGAATATATGTATATGGTACGGTGTAAATTATAAAATTGGGTATATATATTTACCCTTTTCTCGCTAGATCAATTGAAATTATGATGTAATAAGGGGGAAACATTGGTGACACAGCCGTGAGGAATGAAAGCGTTTGAGAGAGTTGTTAGGTAGTAAGTGACTATGTGAGAAAACCGGTGCAACTACTTTGCACGTATTTCCGTTTTTATACGGGTCTTTTGCGGGTACCAGTATATACATGACGAATGAGCATGTTCTTTTGAGATTATTTCAAATATAATACTCCGTTTGCGCGCACTCATCATAGTGTGTTTTTTGTGCACACAACGGCAGCCGAAGGTTCTGATTTTAGATTTTTTTTCATTTTCACAACAGTTACAGAATATTTTCACAGATTTGCTTAATGATATTGGTTTAACTGCTGTAAACAGTAGTAAATGCCGCAAATTGTTCAGGAAAATGGAAAATATTAATCATATTAAACAAATAATAGTCCTGCGTAATAAGCGAAATATAAAACTTCCTTTATTTCATTATTTTGAATTGCGGAGAGTGGAATATTAGTGCATAAAGTACAAAAATACGGAAATTATGGGATTTGCAAGAGGCCAGTATTTCTTCGAGATGCATAGAAAGTGTATACTGATTTTGAAATATTTAGCAATTTTAGGTCGCGTTATTTTTTTTATCCACAAAAGATAATGCTACTTTTACGCACTGAAACACTCTTTTTATCAATTGTGCAGTATTTGTGACCATGCATCGACGGGTTTTATGTCTTAGTATTTCAATGGTTTGCCACCCAATAAAAAACATAGCAATGATAACATGTGGAATTTCCTAAGAAGATCATGCAGTTCTTATAATTTTCTAAAAATTAATGTTTAGTACTCTTAATAGGTCATTTTATCTTAATATACGCAAAATGGTTATTTGGTCCAATATTCTAATGCGCGCAGAACGGCTACACGATTTTAGCATACATACGTATAAAATATGCAAAAGGGCTACTGTCGAGAAAACAATATAATATTCAAAGTTGTACTATATGAACATAATTATGTAATATGTAATTAACATATTTACGTACACGGAAATGGGCAAAATACTCCTGCATGTATTTGAAATACAAAAAATTCTTACAAATAAGAATGTTTTTACTGAAATCAAATTCGTATTTACAATAGAAAATATGATAATAGAATAAGTGTATTTCTAAGGTAAATGAATTGGAATCAATGAATGTACCGTACACTAAGCTCGAATGGATCAGTACACAAAATTAAAAATAAAATAAAATTATTCGGTCCTCTATGGTCTGTAGATCCTTTGTGACCCATTATAGATATAGATATGATCACCGATATGTCATTCCACGTGTTCATATGAAGAATCCTATAAAGTTCGATAATGACAACTGAAGCAGTGTTGGTATGCATTGTGGTTGGGAGTTTCTGGATCTCAGAGACTTCAAAGACTCTCAATAATTGGGCTAGGTGACTATATTTGACGTTGATGTTGTCCGAAACCATCTACATCACGTTCTAAAGTAAACGACCATATATATCTGCAATATTTTCGGAAATAATAATCTGTTACGCCAAGAGTGATTTTAGAGCTCCTGACATGTTACGACTTACTGCTTATGACGATAGCGAAAACCAACAATTAAAATTTTAGTTTCTAGAAGTTTGACGTGAATGTCTTCAGAAACCTCAAAATGATTGATATACAATTATTTAAATGTTTTTGTTTTTAATGCATCGCTCCTGTAGTCTCTTAATTTTCTTTATTATTGCATATTTTATATGTTTCGAAAGAAATGACTCCATTCTCAAGCGAAACTGTAAAAAAAATATTGAATTGGAACTTAACAAATTACTAATTTAGTATTCTCGGAGTATTAAAAGGTAATGTAATAAGGGAATTTTCGTCCTTTTCCGACCTATTGCATGAAATAACAAATCGTAATAACAGCACAAAATATTTCATCTCATATTGAAGACTATAGATTGATGATGCCATATAAGATGTGATCTTTATACATTTAACGGCAATAATATCATTTTTGACTGTGGAATGTGCTTTGTTGGCGAACCTCGCATAAGATTGAGAACCGGTATGAAAGAACGTTTAGATGCAATCCTAATCATAATGTTAATAATCCTGTAGCTATATGTTATGCAATGTCTGGCAATCCTCAATATTTTATGAGATTAAATATGGTAAATAATAGTGTCCTCGTGTCTTCACTTGTTTTCGAGATTAAATATTTTATTTCACCGTTGTCATGTGATCTGTAATACCTTTTTAATACTCTGATAATAATATATTTGTAATTTGTGAAATTGTGATTTTAGTTAATTTTTTTGTGCTTTCACATAAGAATGGGGTCGGTAACATATAGCGCAATAATAAAGAACATTAAATAAAGAAACGACGTGTTTCACTTGAATGTTTGTACTTCTGGTCCTCCGCTATATTGTCCAGAAGTATTAATTTTATTAGTAATGGTGACATATTATTGAATTTTTAGACCCCTGAGCTTTGGCATACCAAGATAGGAACATGAACTCCATATGGGGTCTCCTCTCTAAGGTTCCGGATGCTTTTGAATCCAACCTGCTACACCAACTACTCCTAGCGGATTTTTTTAATAATACGGCGCAGTCTGCTTTCGCTGCCTGGTCTACGTCATCGTACGTCACATCCGCTTTCATCGCTACTCTACTCCAACACTTGCTGTCCTCACTGCACCCATGGTCGAACTAGTTCGGTCATGACTGCACCCAATTCGAAATGGGAGTAGACGAAGGAGTAGTAGGAGCAGGAGATCACGTGTTCAGAATGGACTGTTATTTAGTCTGAGCTTGTTTTAATGTTAATTTAAATTAATAGAACTTATACGTATGTTATTAATTTGAGTATTATAGTTAATTTATTAGAATTTGTGTAAAACTCCTAAGTACGGTCTGTATAAGAATGCTGGTTTATTGGAGATATATTCTCTTAAATAGTTTTTGATATCGGTAAAAATGAAGATAACAGATAATAACATCATACTGGTAGTATACAAAGTTCATTGTGAGTCAATCTTGAGAACAGTCTTCAAAAATCGTGATTGTAAACCCTGACGTATTCACTTCTGACGTAGGGTTATGACATAGGGATTAGAGCGCGCATTCAAAACTCCATAAACTGTTCGTTTATCACAACAGTATATCATACGAGAGTTGTGAAACCATCATTACGGAAAATATAAGTATATACATCTCGTTAGCGCGAGGTTGGTTCCGAAAAATCTCACCAGTGATCAAAAACTTTAACGTGTTGTAGTCTGTCAAGAACTGCGTGATCACCAACAGCATGACCCGGAATTTATGCAATCCATTATTACACGGGACGATACGTGGGATTTGGAATTCTGGCAGCAGTTAAACAACACGGAGTCAGCAGACGAAAATTATTCAAGGTGTTGACAAATATCTAGTGAAATGACATCACCATTCATTTTTATTCCTCATAATATTTAAGGGAAAAATTCATTCCTGGAACGTTTTGATAGGTCCTCGTAACTTGGATTTACATTGAAAGAAAGTTCTAATTATTACATTGAACTTATGAGTTTATAGTGCTTCAAGATTTGCTAAAATATTTACAACTGCAAATGGTAAATCGTTTCTCTAACATTATCTTGTTGACTGTGTAGGAGAATTCCTGTAATTAGCTTTGTATTTATTTTTCTTCCTTTCTTCAAAACTCGAGCAAACAGTGTTTCTGATTGGTTATCACAGTACACATTCACGTGTCATCTTTTATCCTTTACTGCTGGATGTGTCGTTTAAAAATACCACGGTTGTCATATATTTCCACTCCGTGTTTCAGTTATGAGAGACAAGAATGAAAAAGTACGAAGAGAAATGGAGAAAAAAAGTGAAGCAAGGAGTTATCTTTCTACCAGGGCCGGATAATACTTCAGGGTTCACTTTAAAACTACTGGTAATGACTCCGTCAATACGTACCCAAATGGATATGGGGTTTTGAGCTTTAATCTTCGACCCTGAAGCTGTTTACCTTTAATATGCCCCAGCTGCCTTTGATGTCTGAGAACTAAATCTTGTAATGACAATCGGTCTGTATTAATTCTTAACATAAACCCGCTTATTGAAAGGAGTAATATTCGGAAGAATGTATATGGTATAATAGATTTCGGAGATTGTTATTCACAGGTGTATAGGATATTAAAGTATTCAATCTACAAAAATATCATATACTTTCAAACAGTATCAAGTGTTACATGACTTACATCTTACAAAAACAATGAAGTATTGGACTCTTATCACCGGTAGGCCTACAGTTATTTCCATGCAGCCAGAAAATAACAATTTTGGTTTTACAAGATTACACGATTTAAAAGTAAATAATTTCCACCAGACAAATTTTATTATATTAGCGTGAGACAAGTGTCAGTACACTGCAATGCTGATGTTATGCCATCAGCGTAATTTTCCGCCAACAAGACAAAACAACTGAGATTGTCAACTGCATATAATAGCTTTATTTATTTCATATTCTGTATTAACGTGCTTTAACATTTTCTAACATTTCTTTTCAGAAAATAATATTGGATATAGTAGAACTCTTTTCCTTCTCATGGCACTGTCCTTTATTATTTCCAGCATATTAAAGTACGGTGGCGTCGCGCATAGAAGCGAGATTGATCAACTCTCCTTTTTCATCGTAAAATAGTGTTCTCATTTTAAGTTATTGCTGATGAAGGAAAGGCACCATTATCAAAAAGAGATGGTAGACCGAGGAATGACAGTCCTTTTTCACGGTGACATAGGTACAGGGTACTTTCTTACAGAAATGAAGTCTCAAATATGTCATTGCAAATGAAAAAGCACTGGTTCGATCTTTTTACTGAATGAGTTGATGTGAGAAGAGAGAAAATTTCAATGTCTACTTCTTCATTAGTGTTTTATGACTTCGAGTAGGAAGGTGAAATATTCTTAATGAGGTCATAATATTGGAAGTGCTTATTGCCATAGCACAGACAACGGTATGTTGTTTGTGTTGTGCTTACATCATTTTGACCGAATGATTAAAATCTCCGTAAAATAAATACGCGTATCAAATACATTACAAGAAAAATTGATGCTGATCAAGGGAAAATTAATTAGTATGGGAATCTTTATATAGTTTTTCGACATTACAGAATTCATATGTAGACTTTTGAAAACAATTATTTTACATCAAATTTTATTTCATGCTGTTAGATTCTACTTCATAACTGACAGTTGAATTTTTATTTGTTCGTATTTTGTTATATGATTTTGTTGTTAGAGTTTTGTATGCTATTATAATAGTTATTTCAAACTTTTGTGGACGTTTCCTTTTCATCCTTTAATACTGAACAAGTGTTGTTTTAGATGAGACCTTGACTCATTTCAGGAAAAAACATCGTAAAAAATATTTTTTTTTAAAGCTTTTCTTTCAAGTAAGACGAGATATTTACATTGGACAAATAAAGACTTTGTAAATGTTACCAGTGTATTATACTCAGATATATGCAATGGTATTTGGTCTTACGATTTACGCCAAATATGAGAGTGAAATATTATTGAAAACACAAACTTTAAGAACGGAGTAAATTGCCTGCATAAAACATGAATTTCTGAAGATGTGAGGACAGTTCAATTTTTGTCTTCCTTTGTTTTATCTCTAATCTTGTTTCCAATATTTTCTGTGCTTTCTACTTTCTTCCACTTTCCGCCTCACAGCAACTTTCTCTCTCGTTTCTCTCTCTCTCTCTTGCATTTTTTTGTCCAAACTTCTTTCGATCTTTCTTCTAGCAAACATTTCCGTCCTATATGGAAAATATATACTTGGGGTTTGGAAAAACGAAAAAAAACCTCTTAATGCGAATAAAATATCTATTTAAAGGGTATATTTATATTCTACATCGATGGTTCGATGCCAATGGTTGCAGGGGTTTTATCAGCCGTATTTCTGAGAATTAGATTGGCATTTCGTACTAAAATATTTGCTCGTTAGACATTTAATTATTTACCTTGGATATAAAAATATCAAACAGCAGTGGTTAATTCAATTTTTTACATGTTTGGGAACGGAGATGGATTATTTTCTTCAAAAACTAATAGGAAGCACTACAAACTCATTGGTTTGTTTGTTGTATCTAATACGTACAATTAATTTAATATCAGAATAAATATAAAAAGAAAGGATTCATATTGTAAACGTAGATTTTTATTTCTTAGTTTAACTAATAAACTTCATGTTTCAGTTGATATCCATATATATTCTGGAAAGCAGCGAGAGATTTCTTTGCAGCTTTTTGTTGTAGAGCAGTAAAAAAACTTAGGAATTTCGCTATCTAATAGGCATGGCCAACAGCATGTAAGCTAACAAGGTGGGCACGGGGATCTACAATTTTTAATGTGGGATCCGAACAAGAACGGCAGTGGCACAGTTGTACGTTATTTGACTCTAGAGGGGACCGGTTGTCCTGCACCTACTGTAGCACAATGCCTTCACCTCTGACCGTTACGGCAGATTGTGTGCCTATATTACAGGGTCATGTGGATTATACCAGGTCGTCTCTGTGGTTCGGCCCATACATTAAATTGTAGGTCCCCGTGTCCACCTTGTTTACTACAGGCTATTGTGGTCATCGTTATTACGTTACGTAAGGTGCCGCAACAGTCAGAAGTGAAGACTAGTGATATCAACATTTTCGCATCTGCCGCAAGGATCGAACACCAGTCATCAGGAGTTCCCTCACAGTTGAGTCAAATACGCTATCAACTGTGCTATACTTATGGCAATAAATCAGCCATAATGAATTAATGATATACTGATACAATACTTGGTTAGTTCAACGTCATAGTGTTCCTCCTTACCCGCATTAGAATATGGTTGAAACTCAGTTGACCCATACATGATGTCATCACCGTAAATATCAGCAGTGATTTGATATTCAATCTCATAAGATTGCGTATTTGGCGACTAACAATGAAATCACAAGATCTCTCTTCGCACATCACGGAATGAATTACATTCTTGTTCATTTTAAATACCAAATTAGCAAAAAATATTACTTACAAGTTAGAAACGCGATGAAACTAACAAGGGGATGTAACTGGATGGGACTACATGATCTTGAATTGGTTAGGTAACTTAGGTTCATTACCATGAGCGGTTGTTATGCATAAATGAGTCCTACTTTCCAAATTTTCCTAGTATATTCAAGCATAAGATAATCACCCCAAATCTCTATTGTAAACCAAGATAATCGTATTCTGCATTGAGTGACATGGTGTTTTCGCTTTAAATCTTAAACAATTTTTTTTATCTTTCAGCGTCAATTTAATAGTTTTATTGCTAACATTGTAATTATTTTGGTACTACTATACCGTTATATCCAGCAATGCAACTTCTTTCTAAATGTAAGTTCAAACTAGATTTATTAAAACTTAGTTACCTTTGCTAGTTGCTACATAACTTATCGCAGAACATACCAATTTATGAGAAAATTTTGACATTTAATCTATTCATAAATTTCACGATATCTAAGTCATTACATTTCTCAAGAGTGTCTTATCTTTTTTCCTTCTACTTTATCTTCCATTACCAAACTTAATTTCCAGACATCTTCCTTCACTTTCCGTTCTTCCCCATTCTTATAAAGATCTCAATTTGTATATAGCTCCATTCCCGAATCTTCTAAAATGACTATATATTATTCTAACGACGTAAGTATAAATTCCTTATAATTATATTAACTATGATATTAATATTAATTCTACTGCCTTTTAGAGGGCCTGATTTTGTCTCACTCGGGTTCCTACCCCAGAGTATATGGCCGAAGTACACTGAGCCACATCTCGTATTTGAATGCAATTTACTAATAACTAAAACAAGTAGGAGAGATCGGAAGCATAATCAAAGGGAAAGAATAGTAAAATGGAATTTAAGTACTTACTTGCAACATGTTTTGACTGTATGTATGGCAGGTTTCGCCCCAGGAATCTGCCAGGGCGCCATTTTTGAACGACCGATTAACATCATACGTTCTTCACTATGTAAATTCTGAAAAAATGCCATTTTAACTTTGCGCTGTATTTTGAAGTAATGTCCACTAAAATAGTCTATAAATAATATACTAAAAATATAAAATTTACATAGAAGCACGAAACTTATGGATCTGGTGCATGCTGTCATTTAAGTTAATAATATAGAAATAGAAATTTCGAAACTATATATATTAGACACTTAAAACAAACTTATAACACATGAGTAGCAAAGCAGCGTCACAATTCCGATCTAAAGGCCAAGGCACGAACTCAATGCTGGATTCACCTTAATATGCAGAAAATATTCTTGATAGCACTTTTTTTTTTTGCAAAATAGTAGTAACACACCACATTTTGTATTCAATATACAGTACATTGTGGTATATATATATATAACGTTACGAAAATTTAGAGAAAATAAGTTAGCATGAATTCGTTTGGTAAGGTCATTGTTAACATTGCCGGATACATATTTTACATAAAATACATTTTTAGGAAAAGCCCAGGAGTCTGGGGACTCTAGATGAACGTCTATGTTACCGCTTCCGAAATTTCATTGCTTTTTATGTAGATATCTAAAGTATCAGTGCACTTCACAACTTAGTAAAATAATATATTCTACATCACCATTATCTTAAGATGAATAAGCTTACGATATCACTCGAGGGTACTGTACTACGAAACTGAACAAGGCATCTCTTTTGCTACATGCAGCTAAATCGCAAGATGAAAACAATACCATTATTCTTTATGTTTGAGATCCGCCAAGTGAAAGGATTGCAACTTCCAACTTGAACATCATCAACTCAAAACCATCACACTTCATTATCGGTTATGACACAGTCTGAAAGAAAACTGAATCACTTGTAGTGTCATTTCATACTTCCCTGTGTCGCAGATTATTATCTAATATAACACTTCCAGAGCAAGTATAACCTTCGATCAACAGACATTATTGTCCTTCATCCTATATACCTTCTGTACTCTTATTATCCAATTTTCACAGCTTTTCTCTCCTCTTAGTTTTTTTCTTTTCTTTTCTTTTTTCAAACTGTTCCGAAATGACTTGGTACTTTCTCGTTATAGTCAGGCAAGGTTGGAAAAACAGTTGTGGTATAAAACGGATCTTTACTGTTTCCTGATTAATTGCTTTCCTTTCTAACACACCCTAAAACTAATAATCCTCAAGGCAACTTTTCTTTTATTAATGACTTTCTTTTTGTTTCACAATTCATCACCAATGTTTTCTTTTCATTTAATGGTATAGAGAACACATGTGTCATTGAAAGCTACCTATATAGGTTTCAAATGGCAATATGATAAAGGTTATGTTATGGGTTGACCTGGAAAGACGGCTTAATGCGTGTACTATAATTAGTGCAATTATTCGAGAAAAGCATCATTACTAACGAGTAACTGCTACTTTATAAGTACGACTTTGGAATATTATTATAATATTCTATAGAGGTTGAAAAACAAGAACTCGCTTAATAAACAAGGAATTAACATCTTTCAGGTCGTTTCATATAAACATCGGCTTAGGACCTTAGGCGATTATGGGGATAAATTGGGACAGTTCTGTTAATCGGAAAACATCATAATGTTATATTTAATCACAATTCACTGTTTTATTGTTATGTACTATATATTATCAAATCTATAGTGATATTAAGATAATACGATATTTTTTACATGCTGTTTACAGTAAAGTGAAGTGGCACTTTAAGTTATGTATACTGTAGCGTGTCATTCTTATCATTACACATACGGAAAACAATATCTTCAATCTGGTTTTTGCCAGTAATGTTCTTCCAGAAATTCCTAATTCCCATATCTGTCCTCATGATGGTAAATATTACACAACCTCATATTTTGTTTATTCCTTTGATTCATAGAATTAAGCCGCCGCCGTTGAAATATGGTACGTCATTAATGGCTCTAAGGTGTTGGATGATTGGCTCAGTAACCACTCATAGAGTAATTTGCAGAGTTAGCAAACCAATGCAATTAGTGAAACTTTTCGCTTGTTTCTCAGTTTGTTTTATAGTGGCAATTATTTTTTCTATATGTAGAGTTTAATGAGAACAATAAAGCAAACCAAAATGTCAGCAGTTCCATTGGTATAATCCAAACCATTATTTCCACCTTTCAAATTGACCAATTATTTGATAAGCCTGGCAATATATTACATTTGTACAGAACTTACGAGTTAGCGTAGATATTTCTATCGTTTCAGGATTGTATTATTGGAAAACTTATTTATGATATAATTTGCTCTTTCATATCTGAATAGAGAATATATTACTGAATTTCTGCCGTGCAAAGTAAAAACCCTGAACAACACAAAAATTAAATTGTTGAGAAATCGGTTATACGAAAATTCAGCGCGCACAATTCAGGGCACGAAAATTCAGTGTGACAAATATTGAGCGCATGCAATGATGAAAGTTCAGTGCATTCAATATAAATCAACTACTACTACATTTATTTTTAATATTAATAATATTGAATGTTTAAGTACATGTCTGATCCAACAGTAGAGTATTTTACCACTCTTCAACCCATCGGGGAACTACCTTCTCCTAGCAGTGAAATATGGGTACGGGTAGGTTCGGCATGCGACCGCGGTTTCGCCCCTTCTACTACTAATAAATTGTTGTGATCATCGTAATTTTACGTATACATATTTTGTCGGTTACATATCTCTTATACAGTTATTTAAAGGCTAATATCTTCCGCTGTTTCACCGTTTTGCTAAAGAAACTCATTTAATATATCCGCATAATAAATTATACCGAAATAAATACCATGGGCAGTATACACGTTTTTTTTTATCAATGTATAAGTGCTAACCTTTACGGTTTTCGCACTATACTCTGAATCGTACTGTTCTCTAATCATGTTATGCTGATATTCAGCGTACTAGTTATGGTTTAGGGGCAACTTTGTGTACAAATTTT
>JAQFYR010000178.1:0-15178 GCA_034694985.1 Campodea silvestrii
CTGCTCTCATCTTTTTCCACACTTTTGATAGCTTTTTGTTTCATTAAAACCTGATAAACGGTTATAGAGTTATAAATGTAATTTTAACCTTACAATTGAATTTTCGCTTCCAATTATCAAGCGATGTATTTTTTACTACTTCACGACTTCTTAACCTGCAGACTTCTTTCAGGTATATTTGTAATCCTTGTTTCAAGACGCTTTTTTTGATATAAAACACGTCGGTATCACATGTTTTTAAAGAGGAAAAAATGTACTAGCCTACCTGGCTACTGGGGATTTCATTTTACTAGCCAGAATGAAAAGTCACTAGCCTGAGGCTAGCAGACTACTGGGGAATTCGAGCCCTGTCTACCGGTACTATAAAGGCTTTCTGGGATGTGGATTTACGGAAAAAAGTGGGATATAGGGTAGGCCTATTTGAGTATTATAATTTAGATGTTGATAAAGAACCCGCGTCACAGCTCATCGCAAGGGTGTTATCGCTTCGCAAGGCGCTCCCCGTTAGCAACCTGCAATTCTTGCTTGACTCACGATGATGAATCTTAAATAGGCGTATAATCACCTTTGAGAGTAAAAGATATCGGAAGTTTAGCAACAAGGAATTAGCTGCGAAAACGAGGGGAAAATGTTCATTTTTTGAAAGCACAAAAAGGCAGGAAAATTTTTGACATCTGCTGTATGTATTAATTATAATGTGACTGATAATCCCGTGTCATACCGAAGTGTGCCGGAAACATGTAGGCCTAGCATAAAAATGTAGGCCTATACCGTAATTGCGTATTAAGTCTTTATCAAGAAAGCTAGCTAGAACTTTTAAATGTAGGCCTATACCGTAATTGCGTATTAAGTCTTTATCAAGAAAGCTAGCTAGAACTTTGTTAAGCAATGGGGTAAATTATTTGATTCAGCCAGGTTCGTTTTGTGGAGAAAACTTTTTGACAGTTCTGGTCGAAAAAAAAAAGAGTTTTCCTAATTTTCTGTGTAAATGACAAGCACATTTGACCCTGTTAGAAAATATATTGTCTTTTAATTTATTTGAAATCTTACCATATATTACCTCGGTAAATTACCATTTGTAAATAACTGGTAATTCATTTCTAACGGTAATTCATTAAAAAATTTGCAACTCTTAAAAACCTTAAATCTTACCATACTGTCCATTAGCATGAGGTATCGATATTTATTGAGCATCTGCGCGGATTTATCCCTGAGGTGTTCTGCATAAGTTTCGAAAACTTGATCAGCCTTTTTTAATTCTGCTTCACTTGGGCTTGCTTCGTGATACACATGAAATCGTAGCAGTCTCTTCATGGCATCTAATCGAGATCGGAATTCAACATGGCAGTCAGGGGTCAACGCACCTCCTTGGTCCGTCTTGAGTTGTTGTTCGAACCTGATAAAAGAATCACTGCAATGAGCAGCAGTTTTATATTCAAAGTTTCTGGAAATTATATGTACAATAGTTGTAAATAAGGGGGTTTGGGTGCCATGCAATGAAGAAAGGTGGTAAGCATAGTATGTTAAAGTGTGCCGAACTGATAATATTTATTTTTGAATTCATAATGAAGTAAATGTAGTCTATGTACAGTTCCTAGCCTTGTTAAACTCTGGAAGAAATTTAAAATGAGAATGTCAAATTGAGTATTTACAGACTAATTTCTCGGTGTGTTGTAGACCTATTTTAAATAATGTCTATGTTTGTATTCTTTGTAACTTACATCATTTAAAAAAATAAGTACTGGTACTTGGCTTGTTTCAATGTTGATAACTACGGTATGTACATACAAATTTATATATATACAAAAAGATAATGTAGGCCTACAGATTTATTTCGAATTTGTAATGAAAACAATTGCATATTGCAAGAAATAATATGCTACCATAGTTAAATTATAAATAAAAACTTAGCCTATGTTCACTTTCTATTTTCCAGTCTAAATGAAATAAATATGTAGGCTTCGATGAGCAGTTATGAGTAAAATTATAAAATGCACATTAGTGACAGGCAGTGGGCAAAACAGTGAAGGCAAGTGAGGAAGCAAAAACAAATAAAAGAAAAAGAATTTTTAAAAATATGAAAATAGGGGCTAGCAGGGATTGCAAAAAAGAACGTTTTTAAGTTTCCATTGTGGTAATATACAACAACTGCAATAGCTCAGCAAAGAAGTAGCCTACTATATTTTTTTACATTTCATACAAAAATATACAAACATCTTACACCGAAATTTGTACAAATGAAACCAAACTAAAATAGTCATGCAATGAAGAAACTGAAACTATTTACAAAATCTCCACCTACCATAATATCTTATTAGCTGTTGACATTTCTGGCGGAGCTGGCCTTTTAATCCCCCTCCCCGGACTAGTCAAGATCTGCTGCTGTTGCTGAGGACTCAACTGCTGCACTTGAGCTTGCAACACTGTTTGCTGCTGTGGTGGCAACACTGCTTGTTGATAAACAATGTTCGTAGTCTGCTGCTGCTGTTGTAATTGGGGACTAATCACAGAACTGATACTCGCGACTGGAATCGGTATAGTCAACGCTATAGGTGCAATCGGTTTCACAGGCGCGACGGGTTTAAGTACTGGAGTTTGTTCATCACTTTGTTTATTTTCTATCACAGATGGCGTCATTATCGCTGGGGGTACTGGAGGGGATATCGCAGGTACGGAACGAACGGTAGGTGATATCGAGGCAACAGGAACAACGTTTGTGTTACTACTAGGTACGGAACTGGTTATCGTGCTCGTAGGTGACGTAGTGGTTACGATAGTTGATATTGAACTTATTACGGTTGGGGCTATCGATTGTGTGGAGGTGGGAGGGGCTTGGGGGGGTTGGTTTGATTTCTGGCCGGGGGTTAGGCTTATCACTTGGTTCCCCACTTGGTGGTAGTAGCGGACGGCAGCTTGCGGACTCGATGAGAACTGGGGAAGAGAATTAATGTCTCATTAGTTGGGTTGAAGCATGAATTTATCGTTATAATAAAGTAGCCTACTGTGTCAAATTCTTGCAGTTAGTCTTAGATTGCCTGACATGTAATATCAGGAGCTTACAACAAATAAACTTAGAAATTATATATATAGGCTACAAATGAACTTAGAAATTACATACAAATGAATTTAGAAATTATATACTGTAAGTGAACTTAGAAATTGTATACAAATGAACTTAGAAATTATATACAAATGAACTTAGAAATTATATATACAAATGAACTTAGAAATTACATATACAAATGAGCTTAGAAATTATAGCCTATAGGCCTACTGTATATTCTGTTGTTTCGAAACTTTACAATTGAATTATCTGTACATTAGTTGCGGTACTGTAAATTTGTAGATTTCTTCAGATTTAAATCACAATTTATGTTAGTAATACATGAGTCTCGTCACTTGAAGAACGTACTTTGTTTTATAATTTCCAAGTTGAATAGGCCCTATTTTAAATTCTCTGAAACTGCAAGAATTAAAAAAAAAAAAAAATTCGGGAAGAATATAACAGACTGTTTTGTTGTGTGGTGATTACGTTACCGGTATATGATTTTTTGAAAATGTCGTGAATTGAATCAACGCAAATACGCAATGTTACTTACGAACTGAAATCCTTGTGCATGTTGTCCTGGTATAGTAGGAACTGGTTTCCCTGATGATATAATTTTCTGCTGTAGTGCAACCAAGTGGGAGTACGTGGCCTGATCTTTGGGGGTTTTCTGCTGTTTTGCTGCTAACGTTTGAAGCTGGCTTTGTACCACCTTGAGTTGCTAGAGAGGAATATTAAGTGTTAGTTTTTATGGTCCGACACAGTGATATGTTAGGTAAAATAAAACCATTCATTCAGTTTAAATTATAAAACAGGTAGATGTATGCGATTGTAGAAAACAAAATATCACGTATGACTATCATTTATACACATCAGGTATCGGTGTAAAAATGATTTTTTTACATTGAGGCGATATTAGTTTCTCAATGTTACAATATCACTGTTTGAAGCATTCTTTTTGTTTGTTATGAATCTAGCAGGTATTGCATATAAATATATAATAAATTATGGTATAGAATCATACCTTTAATTGCTTTATGCTTATCATCAATTTTTTCACAGATTGCAAAATAAATAATACAGGTAAACTTAGTCAGACTAGGCTATGTATAATTATGTATCATACTGTGTGATTTTCTTGTAAGCCTGCCCTTTTTACCCTTTTGTAAGCTATTGGGTATGGGGCCATTCATAATTCATGTGGACAATTTTTCTGGACTTTTGATATCCTCCCCTCCTCTTTGCAGACACTTGCGGACAATCTCAATTCCCCTCCCCCAAAAGTTGTGCAGACAATTGATGTCAGATCCCATCCAAATGCCAAAAATTATTAACAAGCCGCTCCAAATCCCAAAATTTGTACGTTATTTTTCATAAAATTGAAAAGAAAGAAAAATATTGTCCGTGCATGCGTTTTATAAACCCCCTCCTTGCGGACAAGTCACCCCCCCTCCCCCAAAATGTGTCCGCACGAATTATGAACGGCCCCTATAGTAACAGAATTACATTAGGAAAATGCATTGCGATAGTGTGATCCTAAAATATTTTCAGTGCAAATTTTTAATAGGGTAGGCCCTATGAGGTGTAAAACTTTGCAAAAGTATCAACATAGACAATTAAGATTTATGTTGAAGCGTGGTGTAATGTGCTTATTGAAGCTGCTGACTGGAGTGTCAACATTATCACAGATCAGCAATGTGACATGCAATTGCAGGTTCGTTTTTCAGAATGTTGAATTAGGGAAGTCTGGCATTGCTGTGACAGTAAGCGAAATTTTTTAGAATAATTGAAAAAAAAAATCAGATATAAATTAACAGTGATTAGGAATAAAAACATCACAACATCAAAATACAAACCATACAAAAAGTGATCTAAAACCTGTGTGAAAAACTCTACATTCCAAACATTAACGTTAAATCCTCGTAATCCATCCACACACATAGAATAACAAATTATTTCATACATTTACCTGCTGATGCTGTAAGGACAACTGTATCGTCTGCACTCGCTGAACAACCCCAGTGGGTGGCTGCTGACCACCACCCCCACCGCCCATGATCACATTCCCACCGTTCGAACTGGGACTCGGTGTCGTTGTTAGAACCCTCGTTCCGTTCACTGTGGTTGCCGTTTGTGAGGTCTCCGCTGTGCTGCAGTCTGCGGACGTTGCCATGATGGGAGCGATCGTAGCAACGGGGGTGTGGGTCGGGAAGGATATGCTGAGGGTCATAGGGAGGGGGTCGTCAGGAGTGTATTGTTGTATGGAGTTTGTGGATTGTTGGTTTGTGTTGTTTGATTGTTGTTGGTGTATTGTCGTTGGAGTGAGGAATTGTTGGGGGTCGGGGCTAGGGAGGGTGATTTTTATCGGACTTGTCTGAAAGAAACAAAGTTATTTTATGTTTTAACAAATTTGTTGGCACTTGGTGTTAGTCTGCATTGACATTAACAGAATTTACAGAAAGCTAAGCGGTAGCTCAAATACCGGCACCTTCGTTTGTGATACCGTACAAAAGTTTATAGGGCCTACGTTGAATGTGACAATTATCAGTGTACCGTAATACAAAAGAACTTTTTTCCTAGTTTGGACTTTAATTTTCATAAAATATTTCAGTATGGTACATACGCCTAATTGAATTTTTTTTCTTCGAGATTACAGTATTAGGCTACATTTACTAAATGATATATAAAAAAACTCAAAACTTTTTATTGGTGTAATGCAGGCTGCAGCCCATGAAGGAGTTAAAGAATATCCTAGCTAGTATTATTGTTATGTTTCATAGAATTTATAGTCTTTTAAATTTCATGCTATCATCTGCACTACTAATATTGTAATGCACTTCATAACTCTATGAATCTGACAATCCGAACCTAATTTGAACGAATAATAAAATGAAAAAAGGAAATTCGTATGTTAATTACTCATCTAGGCTATAAGTTGTTTCTTGTTTACAATAACTTGTAGAACAGAAAAGCAACCACATAGATCTGTTTTCTAGTTTAAAAATTACCTGCACATTTGATTTTTCTTGCTTGACTTTCTTTTTCTTATTTGGTGCTGGCGACGTCGTCATAATGAACCCTTTCCGAATGGGACTGGACGCACTGTCACGTGACACCGGTCTCGACATATCAGAATCATCCTTTTCAGACTCACTAATGGAATCATCGTTCGTCACAACAGTTTGATGCTGCGTTGTTTGATTAAATATTGTGGAAGGCGGTACAACATGCGGCCGTATCACAGTTGAATTGTTAGCTGCATTATTCTGCACGGTGTACATCGTTCCGGTTTGCGGGTCAACCATTATCGAAGATGTAGACGTTTCACAACTCTTTAGTAATTGTTGTAGAAATGTTTGATTAGATTGCGTCGCCGGTGACGTGATTGCCGATAAACTTTGCGTCACTTGGGTCACGTCCGACGAAACGATGTTATGTATTAGTTCTTCCGATGTTATTGTGTTATTCGAGACGACGGTGGGTTGTACGAATAATGGCGTACCGGTACTTGTAGGGGTAGCGAATGAAACGATATTCTGCGGTCGTATTATATGAGGTGATTGGTTGATGTTTGTGATAGCTTGAGGTACTTGTTGCGGCTGTATTGTTGCTGATTGTTGTGGGAAAGTTATGTCGCTACGTTGAAAGATTACACGGCCGTCCTCGCCAACAGACATGCGTAAGGGCTGAAAAGAGATATTTCAATTTTAATTCTGAAATTGCTATTTTTGTCAAATGCTGATATATCTGGTAGTTATTACTGGATTACAAATCTTATGACAGAATAATTATTCATATGATAGTAGCAGAATTTTATTTTTAAAGTTATAAAATAAATTTTCACTCTGCTTTTTAACTACCGATGTACCGTAAATCGTGTAATTTTTTTTATATGATTCAAACATTTTACAATGTACTGTATATATGGGCAATATGGCACTGGTAACAAAAAATAATACGGTGACAAATTTTATATATATAAAATTGTAACACAAATTCTCAGATGTGATAAACAGAAAATGGCAAGACTTATACTGAACATGAGATTTTTGAAAGAATACTGTGACATTAAAAGTCTCATTGTTTGTAATTTATATAATTATGCAAAAACAGAAACATTGAGACTGCAATAACTTTTTTTATAAAGTCATTACCGGTACTCTGCCACTCCACTATAATCAGACCATTCTCATCTTGCTACTAGGAACTCATTTTCTTTTGATAACATATATAATATAATAAATCTGTATGATTTGTATTAATTCGAACCATAACCTATATATTATGTTACTTACTGGCATGGCTACTGGACTTTGTAGATGAGCAAGTAACTGTGAATGTTGTGCAGCAACAGATGTTTCTAACGTAGGTGCTGCGTTTTGAGGTTCAGCTATCACAACGTTCGTAGCAGGAGCATGGTTCACTGTGATCTTTTCATCTTCATCAACAATACCTACAGAAAGAGATAATCATTTTATTCAAATATGTTTTTAAAAGTTTATATTAAAAGTAGATTCTAATAAATTTAAATGCTTTGATATATTTCATCGTACAGTACAGACTTAGCAATGACCTTCAGCGAAAATAATTTTTAAACAAATGGGTGGAATTAAATAGTTCTTTTTTGCAAATTCCTGAAATAAATTAATGAAAATAAATATCAATTAATTAGACAATTATTAATATTCGTTAGAGTACCTTTAATGCTTCTGACTTAAAAATGTGGATATACCATTAAAAAAATTGATTAGCTTATGTTTCGTCAACCAATAGTTCAAATAAAACCAAACAAGTTAAGAATCGAAAATTCCCGTTCCATTTACCTGTTTGTTTCAACAACTCCTCCAAATTGAGTGTAACTGGTCTGTTAATAGTCTGCGCCATCCCAGCTGTATTTGCAATATTAATGCCACTTAACCTTACCCCACCCACAGTAATTCCTGTTAAGGATTGCGGATGTTGTATCACTGTTGTTGTTTGTTGCTCGTCTTTCTTGCTTTTCTTTTTGCTCTTTTTCTTTGGTGGTGGTCGGATTTGTTGTAAGGTTAGGGGAGCCGATGTCAAGATTTCCGGTTTGTGGAGGGCTACGGTGGATAAAAGGTGTTTCGTTAAACCATGTGGAAATTGTACTTATTTTTTAGTACTGGTACAGCAGGATTTTTCCTAGTATCGACTTGTATCGTACACTGAAGAACAATTTAAAGATCAATGTGTGTCTGAAATATGTTTAAGTTCAAGTTTAAAAGTTGATTTAGAATTGTAATAGGTATATTGACAAGTGATACATTTTTATACATAATATTTATAATCAATTTTAATAAATTTCTGAGATCTGTTGGTTCAAAAAATAAATATTTTAAGACTACCATAACTATTTATACATCAAAAATACATCGTAACTTTTTCCAAATATTTATAAATATCATTCACTCGTTTCTTTTATTATGAAAGTTGCATAAATTGAAAAGTTACAACTTTAACAAAAAGAAACTTGCTTTAAGAGTTTTTAAAACTCGCTTTTAGAGTGCCCTACAAGTCGAGTTTACAAATGTCATCTAGCTGCTCTATTGAGTTTTCAACTTTAGCCCGAATTAAGATCGAGTCGAGTAGTAAAACCTTTTTTTCCAGCTCAAGTTTCGAGTACCAGTTGTATGTTTTTGCCCAAATTGAGGTCGAGTACTGGAACTCGAGTCGAGGTTTACTCAAATTTTCGAGTACTCGCACAACCCTAATTTTTCACTTCAGTTTCTCTAAATTGAACAATTTTCCTTACTATGTTCTTGATGATGTTCAATCGTGGTATGCATAGGTGTTTGCATAGCAACTGTAGGTGCACAAGCAGATACAATCTGTGTAGTTGGACAAGGTGCCACCAGTTGGAGAGGGGCAGAACCATTTCCTGCCTGGAGACCATTCATAGTCATTTGCGGTGCAAGCGGACGGATTACCTGAAAGTAACAGAGGGGCAAATATTTGTAGCTGATGTACGTGACAAAAAATTTCAGTATGTTTACAACGATTCATTTTTTTAAAGTTGAATTTCAATGAATGTCATTGTCTTTTTGGAAATTTTTTTTAAAGTCATTTTTCAAACATTTTTTTGTCTTTGGAAGAGTAATAAAACGTCTTTTTTTATTATTATCATTCTAAGGCCTATTATTATTATATAAGCAATAACATTCACTTTGATTTGCAAAGTAATTTCATCGAGTTACTTTTTCAAAAATTGGCATTATGTCATAAAATTCAGAGAAAAAGAATGAAAACAATTATATACATTTAGTGAATTTATACATACTGTATATTAGAGGAATACAGGGTTCAGCAAACAAGTCTTTTACCACCACTTTAACCCCTAAGGGGACTACTTTCACATGATGGTAAAATGGTAATAAAACACATGTCTGCTGAACCCTATATTCCTACAATTTTCTGTATAAATTCACAAATTAGGGTGGTTTGATCCAAAGCTTAAAGTTTCAAATCATAATATATCCACTACCAATAATTTATTACCTGTAACATCACAAAAACAGATAAAAAACCTGTCTTGAACCCAAACTATAAATATTACCTGCATGGCAGGTTGCGTTGGCAAGGTCATGAGCACAGGTCCGTTAGGCGTCTGCAACTGTACAGTTTGTCCTCCTCCAGCATTTATAAACCTTATAACAGGTTGTTGTGGTTGCTGTTGAGTACGAAGCGTCGTCTGTACTTGTCCCCCTTGACTTATGAACATGGGTGTTTGACCTGCTCCAGCATTTTGGGGTTGACCGATTATCATGGTGGCAGGGCCCTGTGGAAATGGCAGATTTTGGGTTATTGTTCTGATTTTCTCTCAGTGAAGGTGTTATTTTATATTATTTAACCAAAACCATTTATTTCTGTGAACAGTGATTACAGTAGTCAATTTTAGGTTATAGTCCAGTTACAAATAAAAGAACATTTTCTCGTTAGCAGGATTATAACCTCTTGACAGTTTTATCTTTTTACTTCTTTTGTCACCAAATACTGACCAGCGTTTACAAATTGAGAAAGCATGGGTAGTCACTGCGACGACTTTGTATCCACATGAAGTGGCCCATTGTTCAGAAATTGTACCGAAGTCTTAGGAAGGGGTTAAAAAGATTAGGTGGGCCATTGGGTCGTCAAACGTCAATCATCGCTAAGCAGAAAATGTTCTTTTGTTTGTAACTGCACTATGATACCAACATATTGCATCCAGACCATTTTTTCTGTGCTTTCCATTTCAAGTATTTACTGGATTCAAAATACTTATTTTTTAGCTACGTAATTTGTAATATCAAAATCTTAGCAAAAAAAGGATAAAAAGCTGCAGTCCCCATGGTAGAAGCACCCATGAAGCATCGCTTTATATTAAATGCGTAGTCATATGATAATATATCGTATAATATATATGCATAACAATTGTAATAGGGGCCAAAATTATTTCGGTTCCTGTGATGGCATGGAGGGCCCCTAAATTATGATTTGCACCTGGGCTCACAGCGTTCTACTTATAGCACTGATGCCGGTACTGGCTGTTACTTATTTAAAATAAAATAGGCTAAATCTAATAAGATAATTTTCATGATTCTAATTTTCTTCTTTTTCTTTCTATTGCTCCCGTATCTTTAATTTTCCTTCTGAAATTTCCTCATTTTTTGCATACTAACAAGAATTTTTCCTGCTTATCACTAAATCAGAATGATATAGGCTAAACCTATATAATTAGGCGAAAAATTTATAAGAAACGAATTAAGTAACAAGCTATAAAAAATCACACTAAAAAGAAAACTACCCAATGTTGAAATTTATCTTTTTATTACCTGTGTAGTATGTTGAGCAGGCGCCGACTGCCTCACGATAAACTGTATCCCACCAGGCTGCTGAATAATCATAGGACTCTGCCCTAACGTGGGCAATATCGAATTAAAAACCATCTGACCACCTTGACTGCTCAAAAACAACCCTTGTGAACCCGCATTCAACTGCAACTGTGGCTGCGAAACCACACTTTGACCCATGTTCTGCTGTACAGATTGCTGTTGAACTGTTTGTTGTTGCGAGTGGTGCACGGGTCTCGGACTGGTGCCAGTGCCTCCTGGTGGCTTCGGAAGGAGTTGTGGTTGTTTGGGTCGAGGCGCAGGTTGAGGGAGGGCTGGCATGGTAACCATTGTTGGCATTTGCATGCAGGATGTGGGGACTTGGGCCATAGGTACAGTTACGGTCTGCGGCCGGAGGCTTTGTTGGGTTAGCTGGAAAGGGAAAAATTGGTTGTTAATAATTTATGCTATATTAAATTGTGCTGGGGTAAATTTCATAGTAGTATAGTATTTTCGTTTTTAAATCAGAACATTAGGCAAGTTCAACGAAAAAGATAACACCAATTTGATCAATTAGAACTGAAGGATTCAACCAATAAAAAAAACTATAATTTTATTGTTTTCCTCAATCATTTATATCAAAAAAATTAAATTACTTTCTGTAGCCTATTTCACATCGGACTATCTTGTAAAACTAAAAGTACTAAAAGTTTAAATTCCAATTTAGCTTTGAAGTGACAATTTTAAACAGAACAAAAATATTTTGTATTTTGCATAATAAGATATCTACTGTCAGATTTGATTACAACTATGTTCAAGCACCATACAAAACAAAAGAAATATAAACTTACATAATTTTTCACTTTATCATTGATATGCTGATGAAAGAAAAACTGCTTACCAAACTGTCACAAGATTTTAAAGCAGTCAGATTTGTCCAAAATGCAGTAAGATGCTGTATAGTTTTGAAATCAGTACAACAGGCCCATTTGACCAAATTGATTGGAAAGTAATTTAATTTATGCTTTTTTTTTTAGCTAAGATATAACCAATATAAAAATATATAAGCCTACATTAATAAAAATAATGTATACTGGTATTCTCATTTTTATCTATTTGTTTCTTAACCCTTTGCGCTCCCTAGCGTACTAAAACGTAGTAATTTCATTTGGCCCCTGCTCCCCCCAGCGTACTAGAACGTACTGAAGGTTTCCTGGCTACCCCCCCTAATATATTTGAATGTAGTAAGAGTAAAAGTGATGGGAATGCTGCTATCTGTTGTTAACATTGGAAACATGTATTGTGGGTGTCCGGGGGGTGCTGCCATCTGTTGCTGAGTATGGAAATATTTCCTGTTCTTGCTACAACGGGATATTTTACATGTATTTATAGGGCGAATTTATTCCTGTAAATCATAAAATTTTGGGTTTTTATGGCGCCCAAAATATTTTTTGCCTATTTCTGATATAATGTGTATTATTAAAACATATTGACATGCACACATGTTTAAAATTATCACTTTGAGAAAATCAGAATTAATTGAGCTCATTTGCGGGTAATGGGTATAATTAATAGGGAGCGCAAAGGGTTAACTATCAATGCAAATTACACCATCAAACTAGCATTGTAGCAGATGTTAGTTTGATGCTGTATATTACTTGTTCTGAATCCAGAGAATGGCTTTCCAAAAATGTATATTACTCGTTCCGGATCCAGTGATGCGAAAATGGCAAAAATAGTGTGAAAAGTGATCATTTTTCCTTTTCTTTAATTTCTTTTCTTTTGGCAGCGAAATCTAGGGTGCACGTTACACACAAGAGCACGGTACTTGTCAATTTCCATACCTGATAAATCAATAGGTTTCCTAGCGGTATCTGTGCTCGTATTTTCCGTCCCAGCCGCTCCTAAACCTTTAACTTGTAAACATTCTGCTGCTTTTAGGAGAGAAGGTAACTTTTCTTGAGGAACATTCACCTATGGAAATATATAATGGCTTTAGTAACATACGGAAGTTCACACAAAATAAGTTCATGTACAATCTACATAATAGGCTAGTTGCCTATTTATTACATATCATTTTATTTTATTTTCAAAAGTTATGTTGTGCAACAGTTAGGCTCAATTAGTTTGCTTGCAAACACGAGGGTAGCGACAGTGGCTGACGAAGTAACAAGCGGTTTGCAAGCGAACTAAGGCTCGATAGCATCTAGATATTTATGTAAATAAAGTTAATTAATGAAAATAAAAAATCTTTCTTTCTTTCGCTCTTGAAAATATTAAGAACAATAATAATCTTTCACCCCATAACTGTTTTGAATGAGCAGGGTTCGTTTTCGAAAATTACATTGCACTTGGTGTTCAACTAACTCAAAGGGGGTCGCCGAATTCACGAGATCTCTAATTTCTGTGGGTTAGACGACCTCAAACCCCATTACTTCTAAAATCAACTCCACGTTGTGTTGGTCGAGTACAATTCATTTATCCACGGACGAAACTGCTTCCCGCATGTGTTTAACAAGCAGTTCGAGGGGCATTCATCGAATTTTACTTCTATACGCTTGTCGGCCGTAGCTCGGGAAAACTTTTTATTATTTTTGATAGGTACAGAAAAAAGACAAAGATCTTTGGAAAGCGCGTTTCATGATGATTCCAACAATGTATAACATGATATAGTTTGATGAAAAAATAATTAAAATTTTTCTTTTCTCAGTAATTTGAAAAATAGGATTTAATTACACACCGTCAGCCGCGACGAAACTAATTACAAAGTTAAGGGGTTAAATGATAAAAAAAATCATGATAATAAAACACATATCTTCATCTCTACATACTGTATCCATGCATCAAACACTTACTTCTCCTTTGTACATAAAATCAACTAATGCTTGTACTTCCCAGAACTGCAGATCCTTCATAAATATAATAGGATGTGGACAGGGGTTCTCTGTGAGTAATTGTTCGAAATACGAGCTGCATGCGGAGAGCACAACCTTGTGACAGCGAATGGAACGACCTAAAGTAAAAAGAGGAGATATTTAAAGAATGAGATTCTTCTGAAGATGGTCACAAATTAAAAAGTACAATCCAGTTTAACAGTTGTAATCTTCTTTAATGTGAAATTTTGTGGATCAGTTTTCTGTTATTAACTTCACAAAGTCAATACATTTGAAGTGTTATCAATGGACCATTTTTTTTTGGAAGGACAGGTAAATTTCTCGCCCATCTAAATACATGGGGACTAAGCTCATTTTCAACTTCCAGTTAATCAGTTATTTACTAATGAAATTGAACAGTTTTTGTTTCTAAAATGTAGGAAATGATCTCAGCTTTTTGATGGAAGTGAAATTATTACATTTTTAAAAATACATATTCATTTGTCAAAATAAAATTTTCTCATGCTGAATTGATCAGTGGAAAAGTAAAACATAGCAATTTTTGGAACTTTTTTCCGTACTTTTAATTTGAAGTGAGCACAAAAATAAAAATATGGTCCACAGAAAGTTCAAGTCTTGCAGATTATGGACATATTTTTATTTTTGTGATATTTTCATCAATTTAAAGGTACGGAAAAAATTTCCAAAGATTGCAACTTTTTACTTTTCCACTGATCAATTCAGCATGTGAAACTTTTATTTTGACAAAATTAATAAATATGCATTTAAACAAAATAATTTCACTTGCATCAGAAAGCTGAGATCTTTTCCTACATTTTAGACACAAAAACTGTTGAAAATGACCTTAATCCCCATGTATTTAAATATGGGAGAAAAATTGACCTGTCCTTCCAAAAAATTGATACATTCAAAATTTTGTACCAGGTTATGTTTTTCAGCGTTCACATATAGACGAACTAGTATTATCTTAGAAAGGTGGGTAGAATGCCATATAATGTAGTATAGTATTCAACATAAAATAAATTTGTTGTCGTACTTCTTGTATTTTAAATGGACAGCTAAATGATTAAAGGTACACTCCAACGAAGATCGAACATTTTCCAAATAAACCCGACTCTTTTTATTAAATTTTTTCACGAATTACAAGAAAAAATTTATTTCATTCCACCCATCCGTTTCGAAGTTATGACGGTTTAAAATTTATTTGCCTGTGTATGACTATGACGTCATGAAAACTATTTCAATTAATATCTCAATGACGGTTTATCGTAAAATGCTGATTCTTTTCTTTAAAAACGTAGAAAAAATAGCTGTACCTACAAATATTTTTTTGCCATGTACATATGTTAACAGGGGAGGATCTATCAATATTTTTCTTTTGTACACTTGTGACGTCATCACTATTTTCAGAA
>JAQFYR010000179.1:0-15162 GCA_034694985.1 Campodea silvestrii
TGGAAGAATATAACAAAAGGCAATAAAAACTCCAACGCAGTATACGTAAGGAGTCTAAGGACCTCAAAGCAGTGTAATTAGGGTGTAAGTTGGAAATAGTGTAAGTAGGGACGATATTATTGGTAATTAAATGTAAAACAAGAACTTACACTGCTAGTGTAAATAGGGACAAACATTAGTAGGGACTTTACATTTAATTCAAAACAATAAGTAAGACATATTCGTAGTCTAGTAGTTAACATCCTTGCCTAGTACTCTGGAGGTCCGGGTTCGATTTTCGGCGCCGCTCGGAAATTTTTCTCACTGGTGGTCTGGATCGGGGTCTACCCTCCCAGCCTCGTGAGGACAAATGAGGAGTTATTTTATAACGAATCCGATCTCGGAAACCAAGGTTAACGGCTGAGGGATGCCGACATGCTGATCTCATGTCTCCCTGCCCCTCATATCTGCCAGTGTAGTCACATACTTGGCAGGCGGCAGCCCACTTGGTACGCTTTGGTCCGCATGGGCTGTTTACGCGACGGATTATTATTATTATTATTTTTTACTTTTAATGTACTGAATAAGTCGGTAGCAATAGAAGTAAAAGCACTGCTAATGGTAATTAAAATGTAAAGTTTCTACTTTCATTAACACCACTAATGTGAATATAGACAAGTACTCGTATAAGTAGGAACTTTACAACATGATATATAGGGGCATTGGGGCTAGCTTCCACCCTACTTAGGGCTAGGAACATGTATAAGAGGACAAAGGACGTTAGCACAAAAGTTGATGGTAGCTAATGCAAAATATGGCGGCTGCTAACCCAAAGGGGGTGGGAAGCTAGCCCTAAGTAGGGTGGAAGTTAGCTCCAAAAGTGGGTTGAATCTAGCCCCAAAGTGGGTCACCCACTTTGGGGCTAGTTTCAATCCACCGTGGAAGTCACGAATTCCCCTATAAATCATACTCTTTGCATTTAACTTAAAGCTGTGCACGTACGGAGCAGTTTAAGTATAGGGCAGTGTTGTATGGGCATTTTCAAGCATTCTAAATATAAGATGTCATCAACTTACTTTGACTTTCCAGTTGTTTAAGAGCTATTACAGTTTGAACTACAAATTTTCTGATTAAAAACAACGGCACGAGAGTCGTAACAGCAAAACCAATCATCAATGGTTGTAGAATGGCAGTTAATATGAGGTATAAAATAGCATCGTTTACATTCTAGAATGATAATGTGATTAAATAGTTAGAAGAGTGTTCAAAGAAAATAGTAAAAAGTCAAAAGGAACAACACACTTTAAGTATTTTATTTATGCAAATTATGAGCGCATTTACTGGATTCAGTACAGACATATTACAAACATTAAGATGATTATTAAAAATGTTTAAAGCATTTTACAAAGTTATCAGATATTAAAAACGTTTTAACTGAACATAGAAAAATTTGAAAGCTCATAGAGACAAAGGTTCTTATGACCTGACATTATAGAAACAAGTTGCTTCTATTGAAATATTTATGAATTGGAAATAAATAAGCACCTGCAAATTGAAAATTCCGATTCCTTTAAAAATAAAATACAGTTTCAATTCACATCATAAACATTAATTTTCTGATTTCTTTTAAAATTATCATTTGACTGAAAAGTCCATTAAATTCTTCAAAAAATGGAATTATTCTCATTATCAAGAGTCCAAAAGAAAGCTGATAGAAGCATGCATTTTACCACTGAGCCAAGTGTTATTTGCATAACATTAACTTTCTTCGAGAATTTAAAAATAAACATCTTAATTAATTTGGAAATGATTTCTAATAGGTCTCACATAATCAAAAACATTTGAAGTATTTATTTCATTTAAATCTTCAATGAAGAGTATAAGTTTTGGTGTACTTACTTGTACAACGGTATAAAAACTAAATGGTAAACTATCGTCAACGTCCCCAATTTCCTTACTAAATCTGTTAAGTGTGTCACCTGAAAAATACAAAATTAATAATTAAAATAATATATTTATTTTACTAATAATCTATACTTACCCACTGGTCTGGTTTCGAAAAATTCCATTGGTGCCCCTAAAATACATTTAAGCATGCTATCATGCAATGCTGAAGAAGATTTTTTGCACCTGTTGTAGAAACTAAGCACACCACTGACTTGTAATGTAAGTGAAATAAGTAGTATGCCTATGTACACATATAAATATTCTAAATGATGATCTGATTTAAAATAAAATGAAAAGACATCTGGATATTTGGATGACGTGTTATTGCTGTCTTCAATGAAATGATCAAATTCAACGGGAAGGGCTTTGCACCTGAAAATATAAAATAACTATACGTTTTTAAGTTATTCACAATCTAAAACAATATCACTACGTGTTATTTTATAGAAATTAATCAAAATGTTGCTTTGTCAATTACTTATGGTAAACGTCATAAACTGTTCGATAATTCTGTAGAAATTTAAAAAAAAAACAGAACATAGTAAATACAATATATCGATGCTCCGTGAATGCAAGTTCCATTTTGCATAAGCTTGTGTTATGCATGTTTTGATGAAAACCTAACATTATCAAAGAATCAGTAGTTTTCAAACCACTGAATATCTTCACCGACAACACTCTTATCGGCCAGTTGCAAATGTACATTCATCGGTTTTTGGACAAAATTCAAAATTGAAAATACATGAATAACATGATAATAGTTAAGACGGGAATATATGAAATCTTCCTGCTTATTGTTCGGTTATTTCCTACTGAAATAAATTATTGTTGCTGACTTTTTTCCTGTGGCAGTGATTTATTAATTGTGAAGACTATAGAAAATGGATATTCATAAAATAAAAAAAGATCAAATATAAATATGCTTTGATGATATTACCTAACTTAATTAAGTCCCAACTCTGCTAAAATCTCTATCTGAAATGGATGACATATGATACATGGATGACATATACTTAATGACACACGGATGGCTTTTGTTGTATGAGACGTGAGTGATATGTATATTTTATGAGGCATGATCAAATATGAATTTTATGAGACATGGATGAGACATGTATTTTGGGAGGGAAAAAAATACATGTATTTTATTGCAAATGGATGGGGTATGTATTTTATGAAACATTGATGAGATATTCGTTTTCTGAATACTGATTCTTGAGAGAATTTTCTGAGATGTGCTTGAGATATACATTTTATAAGACACGGATGCGATGAAGTCAGTTTTTTAATCTTCAGCTATAGTTTCATGATAGCCCGGTCAGTATAAGGTCCGACGTCCGAGGAGTTCCACTATTACTTTATCAGACGTTAATCACTTTTAGGAATTTAACTGTGACTCAATAAGCTTCAGTCGTAGGTAAACAAAGAAAATCTATTTCTCAACCATGTAGAAATTGGAATTGATCTGCGACTACAGTTTTGATGACTGCACTGCGATTACTATCACTTTTAGGATTTATGTTATGGAGAAGTATGCGAACAAAATAATCAACAAATAATAACCAAAATCCAAAAGTCAGACAGACTAAGCAAGAGCTTCGAACTCTCATGTCAGATTCTGTTACTGCACTGTTAGATAGCTTGCATTCTTTCACATCATTATTTTTTCTAATTCACTTTTCCTATGGTTTTATCGCTTCTAATTGTCGATTATTTTCTTCCTTTACTTTCTGGTAAAATAAATCCTGAAGGTGATTGCCTAGTCATTGACCCCAAAGTAGGCTGGTTTTTCCACTGATAGAAGAAAAGTCCCTGCTTGCCTACTTAGCTTGTTCTATCTGTATTCATGTTTTCGTGTTTTTATGTTCTTTGACCTTAGAAATGTGTTCCAGAGCCAGTCATTTTGTCAACTGTCTGATGGTGAGTCCATTGTACTAATGAGCTTACCGCTATTTAGAAGTTAAATAATTATGAGCTTACCAAACTCCTAGCCAGTAATCAAGAGCTACAAATGAAACACCAAACAGAAAAATAGCTAAGGCAACTAAAAATAATATTGCCACATTTGATCCAAGTCTGAAATATTTCCAAATTACATTAAGATTTCCAGGTTCTGCGGAGGTTTCTTTTCTTTCCAATGGTACTTCAGATTTTGAAACACACTGAAACATTGATGTGTACATCAGTTTCTATTTGTTTTGTAATTTACAAAAACTTATCAATAAATGGGGATTAATTAATTAATGTCCTTGATGTACCTTAGTTCCTTTACAGGGTACAATTTCCGCACATTCGGCATTAGATTCCGCAGCATTCAGGGATTGAAAATCCATGGGTGCATCAGACATACTTCCACAGAAAACAAATTTGCCCTGAAATAATATATACTATTTTAATATGTACATTCTATTATTGTTTGTTGTTAGAAATACTGTCAGTACTCGTAACTACTTTCAGTAATATTAAGCAATTTGATAACTTTCTATTGGGAATTTTGAACTAAATATTATGCTAGTTTTATATCTGATAAGGCCAGCTACGTTATTCAACTCAGGTCGGATTTTGCAATTGCAGGTTGCTATGGTAAGATCAAGTTCTATTTGGAGATAGGATCTTGTTAAGTCTACGGCAGTAATATTTTATAATAATGATGAATTTTCCGGATGAAAAACGCCGAATTGGATATGTTGCTATTGACAGTGTATTGATCGTTTTATTTGATACTTCCCACAGAAAATGGTGTATCTTTAATTTCTGCTGGCAAAGAAAAATACCCAAACTTAATTAACAAATCGAATATTACTTACTTTTTCCAATAAAGCAATATCGTCGGCAAAACTTAAATGTTGACATTGATGAGTTACCAAAATCACAGCCTTATTTTTCAAGTGCCGTTTTATGCATTCTTCAAATAAATGCTTCCCAACTTTCGCATCAACTGCAGACAATGGGTCATCCAATAAATACACATCACCATCGTAATAAACAGCTCTTGCTAAACTAATTCTTGCTTTTTGACCACCTGACATTTTAATGCCCTTTTCACCCACTAAGGTCAAATCCCCAAGTGGGAAATTTACAAGATCTTTTTCCAAAGCACAAACTCTTATTACTTCTTTGTATTTTGCTTCATCGAATGCCGAACCAAATAAAATGTTGTCTTTAACAGTTCCAGAGAAAATCCATGGTTCTTGACTGGAGTAAGATATTTTCCCCTTGATATTCACTTTAGCTGAAGAGTTGTTGGGCATGACGTCACCAAGGATCACATCCAAAATTGTGGTCTGGAAAAGAAAAAAAGTGGAAATAATGTTTCAGCATTCGTTTTTTTCTCAGTGGTTTTCATTGTTGCATAATTCAATTGTGATATATATATATATATTACAAATTTATGGAATAATTTAAATTACGAGATCATAGAGTTTCTAATGCTTAAATAAAACTGGAAGTTGCCTTCTCTTCAGATTTTAACTGATGGAGTGGTGTAGTGAGTGTCACGCACATCTTCAGATACAAAATTGCATATATAAAATTAATTAAAACACCTCACATTGGAAGAACTGAAATCAACTTTTAGTTCTGCCAATGTGAAGTGTTTCAATTAATTTTATATATGCAATTTGTACCTGAAGATGAGCGTGACGCTCGAAACTAAATATTGTACACCATTCCATCAATTAAAATCTACTGGGAAGGTAACTTCGAGGTTTATTTAAGTGATACAATATTATTTACAATAGTAAAAAGACTTTAAATCACTTATCTAGAAGTCAGGAATTTAAGAAATAGTTTTACTTGTGCACACATATCGACAGTTAAAAAATAAACAAAAAATATTATTTCACTGCGTACAAAATATGTTCTAGAATAAAAGTTGACTTGTTAATTGCAGATTATGTTCATATCGTTCATAATGATTTCGAAATCAGAAAGGTTGCATCTTCAGGAATTTAAGAGATTAACAATGCTGTTCTATGCATAACATACACAATAATGAATAACTTATTTGTAGAAAAATATCTGAAGATTAGTTGTTCACAATAATACCAGATTTTTGGGTGTACTATTTATTTACATACCTTTCCTGATCCAACTGCTCCTGTTATAGTTAACATTTTTCCTCTTCGCAGCGAGAACGAAATATTTTCGAGAACATTTGTTGCACCAGTTGAATTCCATTTCGCAGTAACATTTCGAACCACCAAAATATTTTCATTCTCAATTCTTTTGTTGACCGTTGATAATTTTTCTTGGTACATTGGATTGTTCAAATGTAGATTTACTTTTTCTTCACTGAGCAAGAATTTCTTGAAAATAATTGAAGGATTAATAGTATTTTCGGTTACGTTCCCCCAATTACATCTTACTAGAAATTTAGTAAGATTTGGTCACCAAAGTTCACCTGATCTTACTAACCAGGGTCTGAGCACTAACAAGATAAAGTGTACACGGTACTGTGAACTGCGCTGAAATACTACCGTCACACAGTAGTTCTAACGCCGAACGACCTCATAGTCGAGCTCAAAGCTCGATCGGCTCATGTAGACGAGCTATTACGAGCTCGAGATCTTCCACTTTTACTCGAGCCAAACTCGAGCTTTTGTTAACGAGGTTCCAGAGAGCTACGAGCAAGCTCAAGTAAATTTTCACCATGTATTATTTCGACTTGATATATTTTTAGCATGTTGCCCGTTAAGCATTCCTCAAACATTTAACATTGCAGTACATGCAGGTTCAAATGGTTGCCGAAGCTGTCATAATATGTATACTAATTTTACTGATTTATTCTGATTTTCTTCGAAATGTTTTCAAGTTCAGGAGATATGCTCCATTATACAAACCGTAAGTAATTGGTAGAGGAATATCGATAACGTTAATATGCGGAAACTTACGTGACTGCCAAGTACTGTTTCAGTCGGTGTATTGCACTTACAATGATCCCACTACACGAGCCGCTCATGTATAAACGATCCAAGCTCGAGCTCGACATTAATTAGACGATGTCGAGCCCGACAAGCTGAGCCGTCGTACATGACCCGAGTTCGAGCTCATGCGACAGCTGAGACTGAGTTGCATGCTATGGGAGCGTTCAGTTCGCGTAATCAGGACATAGCCTAGTCAGCATAGTATTCATCAATTGACGCCATAATTGATTATACTTATGTCGTTAGGCTAGTCGGTAAGTCAGCATCCGCAGGCTATTTTGAACCTCCCGCTGTCTTTTCCAGATGTCAGAAAAAGGTTTTGGTCAAATACGACGTAAGTAAAAATATATTAGATGCTGTCAGCATAATGACCAGGCTAAACTCAACTGTCCGTTCCCTATAGATGGATCTCCTATCGTCTGCTAAACGCAGATAATGATTTCTAATGTTTAAAGACACACGTTCTTATGGCACTTTTAGCAACTCTGAAAATTTATTACAGAGAAACTTTTCAATGAACCGCACTGAAATTTTACGGGGTACTTTAGATTCATTCCAACATTATGTGAAAAAAATTACAATTTCGTAACATGGGTGTTTGAAAAATAAAATCATTATAAGTTCAGAGGAGATCTATGTATTAATGTATATGAAATTTTCTGTTGTTACTGCAGTACTACACGGTATTTCGGCCCCTAGGGTGTACATTGTACTGCGGTCGATTACAAAACCAGTAGTATAAGATGTTATTGGAAGAGTATAAGGGCACTTACGGTAACGAAGAATTCTTTCCCCACTTACAGGAAAGGCGTCCGGAAATTACGAATTCCTAAGAAAAAGTTATCCAGAAACGGAGAAATTTCTTATGCCACTGTCAGTGAGTGAAATGCAGAAATAATACACTTGGCACACTTCCGTGGCTGGCAACTCCTACTTTAAATGGCTGCCTCCAGAAACGGGTCTTAGCGCGGTTTTGTGTTTTTACTATTTTTTTGGTTTTTAAAGGCCTGGTGTTTATGTTATTCTTCATTGTATTGTGAGTACATGTTTTTAATGTCCTTAAAACATATTTCGCGGCGCTATAGCACCTCTGTAATGGTTTATTTCGTCTGTTTCATTTTCATTCCCGCCAAGAGGTGATTGCTGTTTGCAGGATGGGGTTCACTGAAACAAAGACACGATATTGTAAAAAAAATGTTGAATTAGAATAAAATAAAGGTATTTTGCATTCATTACTTCTTTATCTATAAATTAAGTTTCGTTTTTAGAATGGCTGGATTTTTATATCAAGTTTTGATGGAATAAAATATTAAATACCAGGAGCTGTAGCTCGGCCATTTTTAGTAAGAAATTTCGCTCTGAAATATTTCTAGCGCCATGACAAAGCCACTGTCAGCCAAGTGTAGAATTTTTCTGCGTTTCCGTAAGCACCCTAAGAGAAAACACCTATATATTTTCTTAATTCTGAATGTATTTTCCAGAAAATCAAATTACCTCTGCTCGATTTAATGCACTCCTTACTTCAGAAACAGATAAAACTGCTAAAGACAAACACGAAATAAATGACTGTTTGTGTAAATTATACAACGTCACCAGCAGGAAAATCTGTAATTAAAATGTTTTTAAGATTAAGGTCTGCAAAAATATTAATCATATTCTATAATTACTGACCTCTGCTGCATGAATCTTGTAATCAAACATTGCTATAGTAGTAAAAACAATACACAGAATAAAAAGTGAAAATAATCTTTCCGTTATTGAAAACAATCCTTTAAAACATAAACATTTTGCAAGCCATTCAACTTCATTTCTGAAAAAGAAGGAATATTTATGTTGAATGGACAGAGCATACGAACTACAGCACTGCCCAGAGGTGGGACTTATCAACGTCACTCCCCTCCACTCCACCAGTGGCGCTTTTAAGGTTTGAGGCCTCAGGGTGCAGCAGTTTTAGAAGGCCTCATTAAAATCGAAATGACTGCGAATCAATACTTCCTGAGAATTTTTTTATTCTATAGTACAACTTGCGATGACCTCACAACTCTGAGTAAAATGGACTTAACCAGGCGCGGATTCAGCCAGCGCTGACGGGTGGGGCGGACTTGAAGAAAACGGGTTAACGTAGACCAAATTCGCTGAAGGTGAAATTTTTTACGTTTTTTTAACATTTTTGGGGCAAAAATACACTATTTTATCTGTATTTTTAGGAAATTTTTCGATTTTTTTTCCTTTTACTATTTTTTCCGTGACTTATTTTCCGTGACCCCTGGCCTGGACTTAACTGAAAATAGTAATAATTTATTTCACTAGAATAATGAGGTTTAATGCATCCAATTTTTGCATATTACATAAGTATTTAAATAGGGCCTCAACACAGGAGGGCCATAGGTGCAGCGCACCCTCTGCACCACCATTAAAAGCGCCACTGCAACTCTTTGAAACATGACTTCAACCTTTGAAGATTTTGTCTTCAAGATCTATTTTAGAAGCAAGTGACTTCTACGGTTGCCACACCCACTTTAGCAGACAGTTTTTAAAACAAGTGCTCAAATTTTAGAAACAGATGTTCGAGTTTTTTTGTAGTTTTAATGGTAATAAAGGAATTAGCTTACACCGGTTCGGTTTCAGATCAAGAGACTGATCTAGGTGACCGAACCACCTCGATCCGAAACAAATTTAAGCATGGACAAGTAGCTCTGTTGTACGGTCTAGTATTTGGCTATGAGTTGTAACAGTACCCACGAGTCCACAGGCCAAATTCGACAAAAGTAAAGCTGGTGGGTTTGTAATAAGACAAGCCTACACTAATGGATAGGTTATGGACAAGCCTGATATTGAATTAAATTTACTTTAGACCTACTAAAAATTACCCAGATGAAAGTAGCAAGGTTATGAACTCTTCCTCTTCGTCAGATGGTTCTAGGTCTAATTCATTTTCCGAATCAATTAAAACCGGTAAGGCACTCAACACTCCTACTAAAATTTTCCCCGCCATCTTACTTCAAAGAAAAAAGCGTTCGGAAATGATAGTGACGTCATGACGAAGCCACTGTCAGCCAAGTGTAGAAATTTTCTTCGTTTCCGTAAGCGCCCTAACACTAACAGAAAGATAGAACGTCAAATGCATCAAATCAGTAAAATATCAATGTATGTATTTGATATTATATATTTCTGTTAATATTGGTTGATTTTAGCTCTTCCAATGGTAAGTGCTTAGTTATGTTCATAGCCTATATGGTAAGACTTCAGACGATTATTCATTTATTTATTACTGTTATTTTAGTGCAAATTCTTTTTATTTGATTCATAGCAATTTTGTACCTGGGGATGAGCGTGCAGCTCGAAACTGTTGTACACCACTTCGTCAACTAAAATCTACAGAGAAGGCAACTACGAGTTTTATTTAAATCTTTAATACACGCTGTTCATAACGACAGACAGTTTGATCTTTGGGAGTCATTGGAAATCATACGAAAAATAGAGCAACATTGATCCGGGTCATCTAGAGTAGAGAATAGCAAAACACATATATTCGGGCATTTGATTTTCACTAACGAAAATACTTAGTTTTCTTGTCCTCACTTGTTAATTATATTGTATGCAGTAAGCTTAAACTAATAGGTATATTTTTTGTATGTTTATAATTATATATTTTATACGTTCCTATAGTTTTCTGCTTTTGTTGTTTTAGTTTCTGTGCATTTTGAAGATGACACACATTTGTGTCAGAAATAGTCGTATTAAAATTTAACTGGCAAAGACAAACTGGTTTTTCCAATACTCATGTACAAATACGTTACACGCCACAAGTAAACATTATTGTTATTATTTATTCTAATTTGCCCGCTGGAGTTATTACCATTGGCACAAATTCACTGCGCAGTAATGGATCCAGGGTGGTGGTGCATAAGTCCATATCATAAAAATACATAAAGTAGAAACTGATATAATACATAAAATATATAACATTCCTCTGAAATTTGATTTAATCATTCATGTGTTGCTCCAAAATGTTGTAAAGGTTTCTCCAGCTATGTGATATTCTTTTCGTACAAATTCGGTACAATAAGTGGAGACGAGGTCCAATATGAAGAGAATGAAGGAAAAAATATAATTGAAGCCCTCAGTGCTAGAAGTTGTTCAGTCACTTTTCGTGATTTTTTCAGAAGCTGCAAGAAAATGTTTTTCGTTATCAACTTGTCTCAGTTCACTGATCTAAAAGTTGTATTATGTTACAGTGAATCAAAACTAAAGTTTAAAAATTGTAAGTAAGTATAGATACAAGTTAATAATGAAAAACAACATTTTCTTTGCCTCTACCGAAATATCACGAAAAGTGACTTAACAACTTCTAGCACTGAGGGCTTCAATTATACTCGTGGATCGATCATATTACGAGTGATATCTAATAGGCGAAATCTGTTATAAAAGCAGCGGCTGAACAAACTCAGTCGTCAGGTAGTACAGAATAACAGTCACGAAAGGCAGTTAAAGTATGTAGGACACTAACAGATGCACCGATTTCACAGTTTTGAGTAACAATACACTTCTCTGTTGTTGTTGAATTTGATTTAGAGTTTACACCTCCATCCTCAGGAACAAAACAATATAGTCCAGAGATTTAAAAACTACATCCAGAACAAATACAGCACATGCATATATGAACCTAATTTTAACAAAATAATCAACAGTACATTGCAATTCAGAGAGGGAAAAACACGTACTGTTTTATGAAAAATAGCTTCACATATGCATGTGCTGTATTTGTTCTGGATTTAATTTTTAAATATCTGGACTACCTTTTTTGTTCCTAATGACGGAGGCGTGAACTGTAAAACCAGGTCGAATAAATCAAGTTAAACAACAACAGATAAGTGTTGCTTAAAACTGTTACATGACTGAGAACATAAATCCTAGGAGTGAGCTTAGCTCTTCACACCTTCAAAGCAAGTAAAATCGGAAAATATCATGTTAAGTGAAGGAATCTATACTAATTAATAGTTTTCTGAATTGTTCTTAGCATAAGAAGTTGCTACATCTCATAATTATATTGTTAAGTTACAAAATTATCTGAGATTAATTATAATATTTATAAAGAGAAATTTTCCTGGCAGCTCTGCATCACTTATTATTGGTGACAAATTTGTAAATATCGTAATATTTGAAATAAGTAATTATATTATTAACTAGAAGGCTACCCGCCCCGTTGCCATGGATTACAAAAAAAAATGTGTCCTAAAGATTATTGTTTTAAAATGTTAGCTTTATTTCTTGGACCCAAAATGAACTGTATATCCAGGGTGGAATTTGTGAAATTTTTAAAGTTTTTTATGTCAAGATAATGTAGTTTTTTTGGGGGAAGCTTATCAAAATTTTCTTATTTTTTTTAGAAATTTGGGAAGTGTTCTCGTTGAGCCTTCATTAAAAGGAAGAATAAATGTTGCCCGAGTGATGCGAGGTCGAAGTTTGTACCTTTTTTTTGGGACAAAAACGCATTTTTTTAGGGTTTTCTCACTTTTTGTTTTTGGCGCTTTCAAAATAGTTGGTGTGCGGAAACTTAAGTTGGTGTGCGGAAACTTAAGTTGGTGTGGGGAAACTTTAACTGAGATTAGTTTATGAAAATGTGTTATAAAATTGATCTTTTCTCTTTATTATTTGTATTACTTTCAGCTAGGGGGAAAGTGTTGAACCCTAACACCCCTAATATATGACCTTGCCGTGGAGGATAATGAACAGCTATTTTTTTCTGAAATATATCAATTAAGCTCTTGATGAATGATGATACAACGGAATTATATTAAAAATTGTAGTACTAAGTGAAAAAGTTCTTCATTTTCTAGTTGAAAGAAACACACCAACAACTGTGGCATAGCAAGATTTTGGATCGCGTAGGACCGGAGTCACAAGAAAAAGGTGTCCCGCCGAACTGCATCCACAGACGGTTTTCGTACGCGTTTCACCTTGACTTTTTGCATCTTGATTTCTTGAAGGAATATTTTTTGTACGCATCGGAACTTTCGCAATCGTGGATCAGCAGTGACGTATTCAAATATAAAACGAGGGGGCCATCCAAGAATATGTAAATTAAATAAATTATAGTTACCCCAAAGTAACATTATTTTGTTTCACAACGAGTATATAACCAAACGAAAGTTAAATTTATTGTATTAAAATATAAGGAAAATATGTATTTCGAAATTACGCTCTGAAAGAAAAAGAATTGAAACAAAAAAAAATATGTAACAGATAAGTTATGCATGAAACTAGCAATGAAGAATTGCACTCAAACTAATGTCTTCATTAGAAAAAAGATTAGTGGCGGCATTGCTGTCTAATAATTCAAAGATAAATTTAAACTTGTACGAAACAACATTAACACCGATAACGCATTCGTCTATGACCAATCATAAATATCAAACTTCTGATTAAATTGATTTCAGCCTATGCTGTACGGAAACCACAGCGGAATAAGTTATGAGCAAAGTGATATGATATAAACATATCCAAGCCAAAAAAATAAGTATTTCAATTTACTGTAATTAGTAGTGATACAAATTTGAGGTAATAAAATCAAATGCTATTCCTACTGTACTGTATTTACATCTTCCATTGACTATCGTCACTTCAAAACCTTCGAAAGATTTCTAAAATATGCTACATAATTCCAAGTGTATATAATTCCATTAGATTGGTTTCAGACACTTTCAGTTGACGTACTGTATACTTTCGTAATATTAAGGAAGCAGTGATAATTTTAAATTGAGAGATACCATTTATAATCGTAAATATAAGCAAAATATATTCTGTCCATTTAAAATTGTACTTATCATCAACGTTTAGAACGTTTTATCTAAATTGAGTCTGCCCAATGACTTCTTTTGAAGTTTATTACTATGTTGTATTTTAAATACAGAGTTAAGAATCCGCTTATGAGGAAACAAAAGTTTTGACATTATTAATTTTGATGACGAAACGAAGCAAGGTCGAACATTGTTATATATTTTTCGGGTGAAATATGACGTTTTAAGATAATATTTTACAGTGTCTTAAATTCCCCCCCCCTTTCTTTTACCACAGCGACAGGATGACCCCAAAGTTGAGGACCCTGGGTAGTGTACCGTTTCACCATACCCTCGCATGCCACTGAATGGGCTACTGATGAACAGGCAATGGTACTCAAGTTATACATTAGTTCCGTCATCAAAAACACCTGGGCGAAATGCGCGACATTTGCAAGATTGAACATTACGGTTTTATTTGAGTCATTAATTTATATGGCACGTTGGACGCTACGTCGATACAATTCTATAATTGACTGGCTGTTTGCACAAAGCACTACTATTATTTGCAGCAATACTCAGAGCAAAGATACTGACTTTATATAAAGCATTCAATAATAACAATAATAATAATAGTAATAGTAATAAAGCTGTGAGTTGTATTGTATAAATTATGTACATACGAAGTAATATAAATGCCACTCTGAAGAAATCTACATTTTTTTTTACACAGGCGCGGTGGACGCATGTGAACCAGCTGCCGATTTTTGGTGAGATGGACGCGGAATAGTGAGCGAACAGCGAAGTCGAAAGATATTTAAATTTAGAATTCTCTCTCAAAATACAATCTGTTCTAACAGGATTTTCAGAAATGTTTTTTGTGTCTATTTAACCAAGGGGGATAGCGTGGATCCGCTCAAGCCCGTACATCCACATATCCATATTGAGTTACGTGAGCTAATGTTTTCTAGAATGTAGAACAAATGTTGTGAAATCTTGATTTGCAAATTTTGGACAATCCTACGACTGCATGACAGAGGAGACTTCTAAAAAATTGGTATTACCGATTTGAAGTAATAATATAATTATTATGTTCAATATAACGGAAAAGACGGAAACAATTATTTACATTTCTTGACCACAGTAGGCCAATTACAACCTATAACAGGGTCGATAATATTCCAGAATTTACTACAAGTTTATTTCTCTGAACTAATGTTGCACAACATATTCAATAGTAGAGGTGGCACAGACAGTTACAACTTGCGTTATTTGACTGTGGAGTGTGAGAGGCGATCAGTGATCCTTGTTCGAGTCTTGCAGCTAGAGTTAAGCGCGCCTAACACTATGCCTTCCCATCTGACTGTTACGGCACATGGTGTGCCCATATTCCAGGGTCATGTGAATTATACCAGGTTGTTTCTGTTGTTCGAACCCCATGTTAAACTGTAGGTCCCCGTGTCCACCTTGTTGGCTACATGCTGTTGTGGGCATGGTTATTAAGTTACATAATTAGTACGTAATCTTTAAAA
>JAQFYR010000180.1:0-15148 GCA_034694985.1 Campodea silvestrii
TAACAAATTTCGTAAACGTAAACGGATCATTAAACGTTTAAACGTTTACACGTTTAAACTAAAACAACTCTAATTTTGACACTTCTGCTTAATATTCATCTAGATAGTTACAATGTAGATAGAAAAATGTTAAAACTTTCTGGTATACAGTATATTGGACACATTTGTCAGTGTTCCCGCATTTTCCCTAGTGGACTTAAAAGTACTTTGCATCGTTGATATATTGTCATTTTTTATTTTGTTCTCAGCAGCGATATAAACATCTGGAAGAAATAGTTGGTGCATACGTTAGCGAGAAAATGCACTTCACGTTTACACTTAAAGGAGATGGACACACAGACAAATAGAAATTGGGGATGCAATTTATCACTGAGTTCTTAAAGAAACTGCTGAAATTTCGCTTTCAAACGTACTGTATAGCAAAAAGTACGTTTTCTTTAATGATTCAATACTTGTGTACATGCAGACATTGCAGCGATTCGTATTTTCTAGTAAGAATATCACATGTGTATTCTTTGTTAAATCATGTTCTTTCTATACATGCCTATCTTATAAGGCTGTCTAATTAATTTGCTATTTAGTTATAAATAACAAAGCAATTTCTTTCTGAAGTATAGGCATCGATTCTTTATTCTTCTTTGTGAATGTTTTATGAATCTAAAAATAATGCAGTAGAATGATTTTTCTGTCAGCAATCAATTGCTAACCCAGGTATGCAATCAATTTAGACGTTTTAATATTTTCAATATTGGTTATAAATGTACTTTTAAGTTTAATTTGAAGTGGTTTCTTAAATTCATAAATGATAATATCCATATCAGAGTTTCGTATTTGTTCGGGAAGTAATCAAACTTCCACATTGAAAATATATTAAATGTAACTTTCAATTATTTCAATAATAATAATTTGTGATGAAAACATTGGATTTTACTCGTACGATACAGGAACAAGTAGTCCTGAAGGTTCAATATTATAACTTGAGTTTGAAACAGTTCAGTTGGGTCTAACTACACGTTTTGAAAGTTACTCACGTGCACCTGCACGTTATACATTCATAGGGAAACGTGTCTTGGAGTACCCTTACGGAAGCGATTATTTACGATGTTCACACAAAAGCACGATAAACTAGAGCTAATTAACCAGTTGCAGTCATCAGGTGCATTCAGATTCAGACTACGCCATCCTACATATCCGTAAAACATTGTTAAATCTCTATACTTGAGCATTATTTTGTACTGTCAGTCACAGACAATGCCACATGTTATGCGAACTAAGTTGACTGAAGTTGTACCATGCAAATTCAAAAATATTTCGTTCCCCTTTTACATTCTATACTCCACATCATGTGTCCCACAGTGCCATTTCAATTGGCGGTTCACCGCTCATCTTGTTGTACAGACAGCTAATTTCCCCAAACGCTTCATTCTAACTTGTATGTCAAGATAAAATATACCTTGCAGATAAAATCAATACCGGTAACATTCTTCTTGATGTATTTAAAATTACTGAAATTTTAATTTCAGTTGTATCCAGTTCAATTTTACGATCCCCTTTGTACTTTCTTCAAAAGAAACTGTTTAGACACTCCATCTAGATTAAAAAAATAAGGATCTAACTTTAGCCCCTAAAAATAATATGTTAATTATCAACCACAGTTGAAACACAACAGAGTACACAACGATTTTAAAAATTCATTATACCAAATTCTCAATTAATTTTTGAATCGATATCATAATGTAATACTCGCATCTGCAATATGATCTCTTCAAAATGAAAAAAAAATGTTGAATCTCTGATGTGTTTGAAACATTAAACCTGAATTCTGGACGATCCACTCCCTTGTTTCTTATTCCATTTTGATTTTAATAGGGCTATTCTCACCTCCTTTAATACCTGTTCTCTTTTGTGCATCCTTTACTGCCACTTCTGTTACGATGAGTGCTTCACTTCTTCCTTTAGCATTTGAAGAATAAAGTTTTAAGTAAAAAGTTCGACCTGGAGTTAAGTTACCAAGGTGAAACGAAGGAGAATCGTTGCTTAAGTTATATCTGAAAATAATACAAAATATTATAACATACAAACGGATTTTAGATTCTAGTGTGATCATTGCTATATGTTATTCACTACTGCAGGTGAGTTTATATGAAACTTTTACAGAAGTGTGACATATTTTCAACACAATGTTTTGAATAAGTTAATAGACATTGGTCACGAAAGGAAAGCGATTTAACCCGTCACTGCATGTTTATCAATAGTAATTTCTACATAATTATTCTTGATTAAATTTGGCTAATTATGGTGTTGTCTGAAATATTAGGTAGCCTACATGTGGATATATGCTGTGCTTTCGGTATAGTGCTTAGTTTTATACGTTCTTCATTCAGATTGGCTAACTGTGCCACAATCTGGTCTTGGATGTACGTAAATTAATGTTACTTATTAACTTGACAATTCCGTAAACTAATTTGACCTAATCTGACTTATTGGTTTTAATTCACATAATTATCTAACTTTTCTTCAAATAAGTCTCGTGAAAAGGTAGTAAAAATGAATTTATTTCTACATTTCTAATATTTTAATATAACTCCAGTGACAGATAACATTCCCTAAATCACGGTGCACAACAATTTAACTTTTATTACACTGGCTTAAAATAACCACGCACTTACTTTTATGACGCGGGGAATTAACCAAATTTGAATTTGCAAATACATACTTAAATACAACTAAATACCATCACATAAATCGACGCAAAAGAATGCCGTTTGATTGTACCATTTAATGTTTTCTTTACGCCCTTTCCTATATCCATAACATTTGAAGTGTTCTATCTTCTTTCCCATCTGGCCCATTATGCCATTAAATGTCGTGACTTAAGTCTGTCATTATTTGAGCTGCCTTGAAAGGGTCTCTTTTGCATTTGTTCTTACCTCAGTTCATCGCTTTTACTTTCATATAATTCCAGAATAAACGACTGTGGTAATCCACCATCAAAACCAGGAAAACATTCAACTTCAAGGGAGTCAGAGGTTTGGTTGAATAAAGTGCAATTACGAACAGGACTTGGACGTTCTGGACCAAGAAAGAAAGAAAAATGGCCTGTTAATACCTTCCTCTCAAGCGATAGGGAGAAAACTTACAACGCATTTTAATTCATACTCAACAGAGAGAAAGTGGAAGGAGATTTTTCCCAAGAATATGGAAATTTTCGAGTGCGTGTTCATAAAATAAATGGTTGTTTAGGTAGGTGTGCGAGAACAAAAGACTTACTAAGGGGATATATTGTGCTCGCACATTGCAGCATGATTTACAAAGATACGGTAAGTTTAGGAAATAAAATAATTATTTGCATTTCGCAACTATACCGGTAGTAAAATTTTATGGAAAATAATTACTTTGTGATTTCTTTAGGATTAAAATTGAATAATCAATGACACGTGTTAAGAAATCATATGCATTGATAAACTTCATAAGGTACTTCACACAAAGTCACTAAACAACGTATTCGATATCATCTTGGTTTTAGCTAATGTTGCAATATGATTTATTTACTGCACATATTTGTTTATACTATTATGGGGTAAATCAAAGACATAACAGAACTGACGCTTGTAAATCCGTTCTACACGACTGGATTTCAACGCCTGCTTGGCGTACTTATTAAATGGAGGGAGGTCAATCGTGTGACACGGGTGCTTGTGTATTGCTCAAATGGGCTGATCATTGGCCCCTTTACTATAGGTCGCAAATAATCACCAGTCTCAAAGTGGGCCAATGTTTAAAAGTACGATGCTGGAAGTACTGTAGCTCCCTCAGGCACGGTGGGAACTGGTCTATATGCTGGTCCAGTCTAGTGTATTTGAACAGTTAAGGTTAGTGGACGATAATGGGTAGGAATAAAAATAAAACTGGCTAATACTTGTCAAGTCCGTACACATCGTGTGTGAGCAATCAACAAGTAAACCTGTAAACGCCACTTTTAACAATGTTGGTCAAGGACGTCAGCCGTATGGGAGGATTCACCAGTGACCAGTCTAGCTTCAACAAGTCCACCAGGCCGGTTTACTTGACAAGTAATGACGAGCTATAGACAAGTAAACTGAGTAAGACTACACATATATATTCCGTATTAAGCATAGGTGAAAAATAAATATTACGATTTATTTTTGAAACTGTATGACATTCACTGACTGAATATCCTAAACAAATTTACTGCAGTATACATCTTATTACGGAAGTGTTAATATTCTAAAAGAAATAACCGATAATAGATAAAAATGTAGTGAATGACGCAATTTCTTTAATCAATATATATTTAAAACTCGAACAGTTTCAAATATTATACACGTCCAATACAAACAAATGAAACCCAAAACATCCTATCTCCTATGCCTGCTAAAGAAATTCTGTGTAAAATGAAACTAATAAATAAAATATATGAGTTTTAAAACCATTTAAGTAAATTCTTTGGGGCAAGCCCATTTGTGATATGATTATAGCAAGGAAAAAAGGCATACTTTCTTTTCCCCTCCCCTCTAGTTTGATCAACGCTGCAATAAAACATAAATGCGTTGCTGTGAACACACTTGAGACCCATGAAAAAAGGAAAAGAATAATTAGAAAAAGTAAAGAGACAGGAAAGTTCTTTTCTTCTTTTTTTTCATCCTCCCGAAGGAGTCATTCCAAATATTCAGCGCTTTTCTTTTGCCTGCCGTATTCTGACATATTATTGCCAGACTTGGAACACTCGACAAAAAATGGCTGCTTTAACAAACGTTCTTTACAAATTCCTAGTTAGGAAAATTTCATTCCTAAATTGCTTTCATATAATGAATGTTAAGTAATTTATGTTTTCAATGACATGCTCTGTTATACTTCTGAATTAGGTTTTCCGTGTTAGAAAAGTTAAAGGGTTGTTGTTAATTATCTCCTGTTTTAGTTATGATTGTTGGCAATCGAATGTTAGAAACTTGTACATGCAATTACGTGCATTTATAAAGTTAACGATTTGATTAAAAAAATAAAAATTTTATACAAGTTCACAAGTAAACCGTTTTTATAAGATCCATAACTTCTGTGGTCACAAACTTAACACAGTTGAAAATTGAGTAATTGAACTAATAAGATGTGTTTACTAAGCAATAGTAAACCTAATTGTTTGAATAAAATGCGCTTAGTAAGTTATACTAAACCTAATTGTTTGTATAAGATGTGTGTAGTAAGTAATAATAGACCTAATTGTTTGAATAAGATGTGTTTAGTAAGTAATAGTAAACCAAATTGTTTGAATAAGATGTGTTTACTAAGCAATAGTAAACCTAATTGTTTATGTGAAATTTAATTCTATTTTTGAAAGGTTATACTTTCGTGAATTTGAGTGTACTTCATATCCAAAGCAATTGTATTTGTTTGAGCTAACACAGAGAAATATAGAGAATGATGTAGGTAGACTAAGGAGACAGTGGAAAGTTAGAAATTGTTCTGAGACTGTTTGTAGTGCCCCCAATGCTAAAAGTAAAATGGCAAAACTTTGTGATGCTTTGGAATTTAAGTATGATAGCTCTGGGAATCATTTGCTTTTAAATGTCTATAAAACAATTGCTGAGAAGTTGGGGTTTACTCAAGCCGTTATACGCAGTATTTTGTTTTAAAACTAAAGAGAAAGAGACATTTTCTGTCGCTTCATAAAACAGCCCACTCTCTCAGTCTATACAACAGCTTTAAAGTACGTTCTGCTACATTTAGAATTAACATTTTAAAGTTGTAATGATTTTCATGGTAATTGGATTGTCTCATATATTTTTTTACATCAATATTACTTAAAAATTAGGACTGTTATTGAGCCTTTGCTTTAGAAAGCAAATCCACAGTGATAAAATCAAAAATAATGAATTTTTAAAATGAACGTTAGTAATATTCACAATGAAATTATTCTAGACCTTTTGCTCCCCATGACTCTCCATCTGATAAAGTTTCTAAAAAGAAAAGAAAAAAAAACGAAAAAAAATGTGATAGTACATTATGAGCTATGGGTTTTATTCTTAATTCAATTTTTGAAGTTGTGCGCTTACGACGTCTGAATGGCTTTTGTAAATATAACGGTAGAATCGTATTGCACACTTTGACTGATTCAGCTGAAAGTGTAGAGTGAGGTATACAGTAGATCTATATGTATATCACCAATACCAATAAACTAGGCCTATGTTAAAGTGTTTAGAAAAAACCTAAACATAAAAAAACTACCGTACCATCTAATCAGCGGCATTTCTTTACCGTAGTTGCGATGTACAATAAAAATATAGAAATTAGTTTGCATTTTTCTTTTAACAATTTTTGATATTCTGTATTATTTTTAAATTTCATTTATCCCCTCATCTTCCCACATTCTTAAATCTGTTGAACCCTTTTGAAATGTGACATCACTGTAACATGTATAGACAAACAGATGCACAGACACGACAATGTTAATAAAAATATTTATTAAGACAGTAAAGTTATCAGTTTCTCATAAAAGTGAAAAGTAGAATATGGTATGATCACTTTTATGTTAATAGTGAAGAGATATACTATATAGAGAGTGTGTTATTATTTTTCATTTCTACGTTTTATCCCTCATGTAATATAAAAGATCTATAACGTTGAGGTTCTACCATTTATATAAAAGACGATATAAAAGTGGGCTCTGAAATATAGCTCCCATATATTTTGCTACTCAGAGGTTGCGAAAGTCTACCATTTATTACTATATATAGTGATGCTGAATTCAGTCTTTCAATGCTTTTACTTATTTTGTAGCTGATACATACTGCGTTCGACTAAAAGGATTTCTATAGAAAACAACGGATGGAAATATTTAAAAATTTATGCTGAAAATGTTATATTTGATTAAACAAAAGAAAAATTCATTCGTTCTCTTTTAGCAGTTAAATTTGAATGAAAATGGTGTAATCGTAGAAACAATGATATGTGGAATGTATAGAATGAAGAGTAAAAGATAAAAACGAAATTCACTGTCATTATTAATAGTATTATTAGTGTACAATCCTTATTTAAGGTGACCAAAAAGGGTCACGTGAAAAAAAAACATAAATAGGGGTGAATAAGTCTGAAGTCGACTTTGTTCTTAAATATAAGCATTGCAATAACTATGAAACAATTATGAATGCTGGAATGACGTTTAAACTACCTTTGATTTTTGCGTATGCATTTCATACTTAATTTTATTTTCAACAAAAAAGATCTCGCTCCTGATGACACTAGCGACATACCTATATGCAGAATCGCGAGGATCTTAACTCCAAGTGGCAAGTTGACGAGACTCGTCGAGTACCAGACGACAGTTAAATGACCAATCTTGTCCTCGATTTTGCAACTACCGAGAACGATTTCGATATAGAGAGCTGCCTCGTCTAAAATATGTTGATTCTTGTTATATTTTACAAAATATTATCTCAAATTAACTCTATGGAATCTACCGCTCTACTAAAAAAAATCTAACTCTACAATGAATGTAATCTACAGCTCCCAATCTACGAAAGCAATAATTTTGAAAATTAAACTGACCTGCTCCAACGACTTGAAACACACAAGGTTGAATTTGAGCCCCAATACCATTAGTAGCCCTACAGGTAAGAGTACCATAATCCATAGCAGTAGATGGTGAATAAGCAAGTATACTGGAAGTACCCATTGTTGCATGACGTGATGTTGGAACAGAAAGTATTTCTCCTGCATTATCAAATTCCCATCTGAATGAAACTTCTGGAGGATCAGCATCAACTTCACAACGGATCTCTAATTGTTCATCACGAGAGACACCAATGATTATTGGAGTTGCATGGCGACACACTGGGGCATCTGTGGAAATACAAAATAGGGCGGAAATTCAGGGATGGGCAGATTCAATGGTAGATAACAAATTTGATCACTGAGCTATTGTTTTAGGTGCTTACAGTCTTTGCACTCACTCCAGAACAGGTTTTTCAAATAATTATATTGTTTTGACTTTCCCATATTTTTTTATCTAACGAGCTAACAAAAGGCAGTATAGGGCAGATGTAGTTAAATAAGGCTAGCCTAATTTGGGTGGACGTAACCAGATAAAACCTTGACAAACATTACATGCCAGATATTTCCTTCTCATCTACTAGTACGGAACCGTGCGTATACTCTTAAGTTTCTCACCCAGTACGTCGGATCGGAACGGAAACGAACAGAGAAGATCGTATGTATTCATATAGATGGAAGACCGCACATTATGTCGGATCGCATCGGAACGGAATGGAATACATTCTCCCATTTAATCCAATGATATAGAAAATTCCGCTCCGATCCGACGTAGTGTGCAGCTAGCTTTAAAGTGTTAAAAAATAACAGAACCTCTGAAAAAAAAAACCACGTTATCCTAGTCTTAAGGAGTCACTGTGACACAGTCGATAGGGCCTCTGGCAATAATGGCGCACATATTTTACAAGCAAATTATTTTTAAAATGTAATTAGACGACTCGCTAAGTGATAATTAAACTTGCATTCTCAGATTTTCGAAGTATATTTATCATAAATCCCATCAGTTATAAAAAAATAATTTTCAGTTAAATTAATTCAATAATTATAATTATAATGAAATCTACTCAAATGGTTATATAATATTTCTTCCCCAGTTTGTAATATAATCTTCAATGAAAAGATTGTATAAAAAGTGTTGTAACCTCCGAAAACTAAAATAATATTATGCTCTAAGTAAAGTAAACATTTGAATATAATGTGAGAGTAGGAAAGGGTAATTTTCATTGGAAGGGTGGGATGTTTTCTTTGTATTATCTCCAACAGAGAATCAATTCTCATCTTTTACAAATCATTATTCTCTATTTATACAATGTTACACTACCTTAATATAATCAACTTGCTTTCAGAAAATAGAACAGAGAAAGGAATAGTCACGTTATGTATTCTTCAAACAGAAAGTTAATGTAATTTAGAAAGATGGAAATCTGGTTTATGGGAAACTTTTTGAAGAGTCGTTTTAACGTTACTACACAATTTTTATCCATTTTATTCTACATTATAGTACATTGACAACTAAAGAAACAGCTAAAGGTAATTATTAAAATGTAAATATGACAAATTTGTCCATAGGAAATATTTATAGTGATAGATTTGACAAAATGTCTATCGTACTATAATTTATACGAAAACATTTTATCTTTGATGCGTAGTTTACTAGCCTACTTGCTTTTTTTCAATATTTGATGTTCTTTGAATATGTGGATGAAAACGATATATGACTTGAGTTAATTGCTGTATTCGGATTATTGCTACAGAAACAAATCCGCATTTTTTTTTAATTTTGAGCATCTATTGTGGGGTTAGAATGGTGTTCCGGTTAGTGTAATCTTGCATAAAGAATTGAACTAAGCATATCACTCCATATTTGTAGCCAGCAGTTTATTGTTCTGTTAACTAAGCATCACACTATTCTCTTGGGGCATGTGAAAACAAAGATAATTATATTCTGAAACTCTTTTTTTAATATTGACTACAGTTTTCGGATATTAATTATGAAAAGCCTCAATACAAGATACAAGTTACAGTATTTCATAATTCTTCGTTTTTGGATTGTTTAAAATCATTGCAAATATTTTATGATACCACTTCCGAAAGCGTAAAAACCACCACTACAAATTTTGAACGTTCTTTTGAACTGCCCAACTGCGTTACGGATCGATAAAATATAGCACTACAGTGAACAAAAATATAAAAAAGACTTGAGTGCATAACCGATGCTGGAAATTTCCATTCTAATATTATACGCAATTTTTAAATGTGTACGCTTCAGTGGTCTTATTTTAAACATGGTGGGGTTTTTGCCAGTACTGAATTGAATTACTCGAATGGAAGTATAGAGTTCTCACTCTTTTGTATGTACTATGCTGATTATTAAAGTATCCAGCAAGTTGTTCAGATGTGAAAATTCACATACGAAAAGGAATATATTGTCAAATTACTTCTTAGTAGAATTTGAAGTGAAAGGATGTGGGTTTGTAACATTTATAAGAGGTGATTGTACATTTCGTAACTATATCATTGAGTTAGTGATTTTGATATAACCTTTAATTTACATTTTTGGAAATATTATGTAAAACCATTAGATGTATATAAAGAACCAAATCATTTGTGTAAGTTTGATGTGATTACAGTATGTATATTGCGCCTGTTAAACAGAAATTGCTAAGAGACAACGAATGAATTACAGAGGGTTACCAGATTTCTCGGTTTTCCGGGAGTCTTCCGATTTTCAGCTCCTTTCTTCCGTCCCGGGCGATTTTTAAGAAAAATATCAAATCTCCCGGTCTTATGTTAATTACGAAATACTGTAAATTAGGTAGCAAATCAAAAGAAAAGGAAGAAAGAAATATATCTAATACAACAAATATATAAACCTCAACATGCTGAAATTTCTGCATTTGGTAATGTAAAATGGAAAAAAAATTCTGCTCGAGTAAACCACATTGATTCAAAAGTGCATTGATTCTTATTATGTTACATTTCATTGGTAGGAGATCCAAGGATTACCATAATTAGATTTGCTCGATTAATAAAGATAAAAAAAATCTCCAAAAATTGGTTCACAGAAGTTTCACAGACTGTCGATTTCAACATGTTTTAAAATCTCCTGATTTTCTTCATAAAAAACATGGTAACCTTCGCTACAATTTATAATCAGGCACAATCAACCCCAAAATATTACACAACACTAGCTATTATACATGTACACGAACAAAACAACAATTTAACATAAAAATCTTAACTCTAAACAATTTTTATCTTTCATTCACTTCGCATTGTGCGTATACCGTCGTCGACTACAACATGCATAGAAATTTTGCTTGAAAGAAAAGTTTTCTAAATCCCAAACCACAAGCAGAAGTTCTCTTTTTTCTCCAAGGCAAAGGAAAAGTGACCGGTACAGGCCTTCGTCTCCCACTTCTAAATTTGGCCTGGCTTTTTTTCTCCCTCCTCTTGTGTGCAATTTCACGGTTCACCTTCTTCTATCTTAAAATCCCTTTTAACTCCTAGATTAAACTATTTACTGTGTGCCACAGCTGCGAAAGAATAAAAAGGATAGATGCTACCAGGGAGAAGAAGTAGAAAAAACGAAGAAAGAGGAAACAAATTTAAAAGATGAAAATTTATTGCGTTCACACGTTCCTTGACTTAACAAACAACTTTGTCAAAGAGAGACTGTCAAAATAATACGAACCAAGATGAGGAGAAAAATAGTTCCTTGCTGCTAGGAATGACGATGTATCAAGCATCATTTAGTCAATTGCTTTCTTTATTTGTGTTTGCAATTATTTACTGTTACAATGAATAATGAGACAGTTTTTTTTACTAAGAAACATTAAAAAAAAACATAACTTAGTAATGAATTCTAAGCATGTTGATAATACTCTAGGGCTGAAGAATACTTATTAAACTTTTGGAGTTTAAGAATACTTAAACTTTTTTTTTTCACCGTATTACTTTGTTTTGAATGGAACGATGTATTTATGCACAGAAATTATTCGAATTTTCAGGTCAATGTTAACACATAGACCAACGAAAAGTTGTTTTAAGATTAAGTAATGATGCATATTTTTAGCTTAATGTAAGCTTATCAATGTGTATATTATGATATGAATTTTTATGTCTATAGACTACAGATTCTCAAAGAAATAAAGTTAAAAGTAAGTGCATAATTTGCGAGAATTGACAATATACGCGACAATGAACTTTTCCTCAGTTTTATTTCTGCTATGGTAGTTAAAATGATATTATTTTGCTGTGATCGAAGACACCTCCACGCCCCTTTGACAATAAAAGCAGTTTTCTCTTTATTCCAAAGGTACAATAAAGGAGTTGCTGGAGAAGTGGTTAAATAATGTTATTAAATTAACATTATCTGTATCATAATATTAGTAATTATTATGTGCTACATAGAAGAATGTTTAGTACATTTACAAAAACGTACTCTCGTAATTACCCAGACTTCATCATACTTACTTCTTGAAAGTGACATTTCAAGTACATTAAATTCCATGTGTTCATTGATTAATTACTTTACTGTATTTATCTTGGATAATAATTATGTTACAATACTATACTTATTTTGTGTACGTTTATATAAATATAAGAATACAAAATTATTTTTGCCCAAAAGTTTTCTAATTTTTTCATGACTCATAAAAGTGTTCCTTATTTGTCTCCACCTAATAGATTCAAATTGAAATGTATCGTGTTGTATAATATGGTATTTACAACACTAAAAAGTTCCTTATTACGTTAGAATAAAAATGTAAAATAAATTTACATATCATTGTTACATATCTAAATATATAATGTGTTCATGCACTACTCTTTAGAAAGATCAATATAATACTAAACATACAAAAGTGCACTATTAACGTCATTCTAAAAAGTGATGTACTTTTTATTTTTGGTCGTTTGCATTTCCATGTCTTATTAATGCTATAGAACAAAGAAAGAAATGAAATGAAATAAAGGAAAGAAAATACTACCAGAGAAACTAGCGAGTAGAGAAACTACTAAAATATACTACCAGAGAACTTAAATATATAATCACTATAATGTGAGATAAATATATAATCAGATAAATATAATCACTATACTGTGCAGATATACAATCACTATTATGTCAAGTAGAGAAACTAGTGAGTCATTCGATGCTTCTATAAGTTAAGTCTAGCAAGAAATGAATATAATTGCAGGATAACCTTACTAGTTTTGAACCTATTAACTGTTAGGCAAATTATAAAATTAATTACTATGATTTCAGTTGATCAGTGTTGTTAATCTGACTAAAAAAATGGGAAAATAATTCAGTAACAATCTGCCAGAACAATATAATGTGGAATCAAAAAACAATGTATTTATTTTATATTGTTTTGATTTGGTAAAGTAGTGCGAAACTTATTCAATATTATTGTCTCATTTAAGTCACTAAGTTGCTATTACGCGTCACAGCAATTATAGTAATACGCTGAAAACATTGAGCAAGACGTTTTGTGAAAAAGTATTCTTGTGTTGAATTTATTCGAGTCGTACATTCCCAATGGTTCAAAACTCAAACATATTGATGGGTTAAAATGAAATATATCAGCTATTACTTTAAAAATAGAACTAAACCTTACACGTTTTCTGAGAAAAAATTTGAAAATTACGCTTCTAAGACTTACACAGCATATATTGAGCGAAACAAATCATTATTATAAAGTGCGCTTCAGAAAGAACTTCTGAAATATTAATTAACAGCAGATGCACTAAATTTGCTTCTTCACTCGTAACATAAAATATGAATGTTTTCGTTTCCGTCGGTTTTAATATTATTTCCCAAAAATAAAGTTCTTCTTCACATGCATTTTTTATAGAAAAAAACACACAATACCCATCAAAAAAATTCTATATAGAATATCAAGCCAAATTATTGCAACACTTATACGGAAAAAGTTATAAATAAAATTGACAGCATGCATACACGGTATGAAAAATAAAATTACATGAAATTTCACTTCACTGAGCAATCTAACATCACACGAAATCCTACAATTACCCCCCCCCCCTTCACAATTTCACTGAAACTAAATAAGAAACAAACACAAGTCGTATTAAACTGCTTTGGAATTTCTATCGTATTTAAATTTTGTGAGAAAATATAAAAAAAGCCTTTTCTTCCACCGTTTATGGTAAATATTTAAGTACCGTTTTGTTGTTCCATGCCAACGTATGCTTTTTCTCTTCGAACAAAAACTCTCTTTTCCTTTCTTTACTACTTTTTTCTACTGTACAAAAAAGTTTCTTTTGAACTTGTTTGCACATAGTATATACGTGGCTCAAACGCCCCATATGGAGTCACGAAACATTCAAAGTATATATAGAGAATGCCATTATATAAGGTAGCTCAAAATAGATTTTTTTAAAAGAAAGAAAAAAACTTCTTTCATGAGTTCTTTACAATTAATTAGTATGTATGTTTCACTCCTCGTAATGTATTCTTAGTTCAAGACACGTGAAATGAAAGTGACTATTGTTTTACTTTCGACAGGTAGATTTATTAAGCCTGGTTCATACTATACTAATATTCAAGTTGAAAATTAAATTGAAACAGCTTTTAACTCTAGAATATTTATGAGAATCAATACAGCTCACATCAAAGATTATTGCAGTATGCATTACAGTAATTGGAAATACAGTGGTGGAAACTAATGATAAACAATTCGGGGAAAAAACTCTCATGATGCCTGAAGGTTAGGTAAACCGCATGGCAAGCGATAATCATAGGTTGCATATAAAATTCGTACCAAGGATATTATTGTATTAAAATAATTTTATGTGCATGGTAAATTATTGTTTAGGTAATGTACCATAAGGTGTATAGTTACACAGTGTTTGAACGTGCATATAATTATCCAAGCATAGAGATACGCCAACCCCCGAAAAAGAAATTTAAAAAAGCTGTGTTTATTCAATTTGATGCACATACGTTTTTCAACTAATTTCAGACCCCCTGCCCCCCTGCCCCCCATCACCCCAAACACTGCCCACCATCAGCCCCATCACCTTCGTTATTATTATCGAAAATTTCGTAATGTTAATTATGAATTAATGGATGATACTGCTAGTTCTTATTTTACGATTGTTTGTAACAATTAATAAATATAATACATTTCGGCTGCCATTATTACACCAGCAATAACAAAGACAAAGATTATGATTAGTTATTGTGTTGTAATTATGTATATTAATAAATGCATTATTGCCTATTATTTAACACTTCCGTTTGTGTTAAGACAAACGGAAACCAGAATATGTAAATATGTAACTCGAAAAAAAAAACTGTTTGGCAATATATTTTTGTACCTCTGTGCTTAATTATTTTATTTTCTACAATCTCTAATTATTACAGTACCACACACTGCTTTATTATTCGCTATAAAACGGTAGCAATAATATTTTTTATGTTTGTTGGTTGTCTGTAGGGTTCATTTGAACTTTATCGTGGGGTTTCTCCTGCATATTGGTTTTCAATTTGCTGACTGCAGTTTCGGAAAGACTATGGTCTTCTATCACAAAGCAAGTGTTACTTGTTACT
>JAQFYR010000181.1:0-15136 GCA_034694985.1 Campodea silvestrii
AGAGAGCATCAGCTTAGACAATACCAATATACAGACAACAGCAAGTACACTCTGTATGCTTACACGGTTTGTGTAAGCGTTTTGCTACATTGTTTAATACCAATGGAAGAAGATGGACTTACGATGACTTGGCAAAATATATAGCATACCGTAAGACCTACGATAAAGAAGACCTTGAAGAATATGAAGGGTTCCTTTTTAAATCCGGTTATTTTAAATGGAAAAAAGAGACCCATCTTCGGAAGTTGTTCCTACTTCCTGGACCAAACATCAGTTCTATTCCAAATTTTGACTTCGCTAGTTATAAAGTTTGTGCTCCAGAATATTTTTTTATTTCATCATGCCTTTCGCATACACTGAAAATCTGCAAAATGGTGAGTTATTTATTTTATATTACTTTTCCTTCTTTACTTAACGCTAACTTTTTTTTCTGTAGAAACTGTGGAATATTCGTGCCCTGCAAGCGATATGTTTATGGAAACACACATCGGCAGGCGTACTGTAAACTTCTCATCCATGGCTATTAACATCAAAATTATGTATCTGACCCAATTAGTTCCCATAATCACAATGTTGTTAAATTCTGTAAACACTCTACTTTCCTTCACCTGGAACTCAAATAACCCTTATTTTCGTGGGACAATTTTCGTCCAAAGAAATGAGAATGGATTACTGATAACAAGACACTCTGAAATGATAATTCTTCATGAGATGGTGATTTCCGAGGGGGCTTTGGAGGAGTTGTTTAACCATTATACGTAAGAAAATATTTACATTTAATATTTATTTTATTTCTACAACTTTATTTTTTTTCTTTGTCAGTGATTTACCGATTCAAATCCCAGCTCATCACCCAGCCATCCTCCAACCACATACAATTCCTTCAGTTCCAGGCACCCCTTCTCCCCCACCCTCACCAGATTCGCCAAATTCCCCAGAGGAACCTATCATCATTAGCGAGGGGGAAGACGAAGAAACAGATGAAATTATAGTGGTAGAAGAAGAAAATTAAAAAAAAAAAAAAATACGTGAAAAAACTTTAGTGAATTAGTGTAAAATATTAGTGATAACCATTCTTATTCTTTTCAATAAATAGTTTTACTTTTAAATTTTATTATTTTAAATATAAATCTACTCCCGTAAAAAACCAAAGCGTAAAAATGAAGATACTAATCGGTAAGTTGTTTCCATTTTATTTTCACTCTTTCTTTCCCTTTAATTTTTTTTATCCCCAATCTAATTAAATTTTTTTACTTCCTTGTGTCTACATGCGCTACCTGTTCAAGTGTTCGCATACCTGTTGAAATACACGTCTAACCAGTTTCATCATCCACGTGCCATGCCAAAGAAGGAAGGATTTTTTTTGTTTGGATAAAAAGGTCTGATTATTTTCTCTTTTTATTTGCATGTTATTGGAAATTTCGAATTGTAAGACACGGTGGCTCAGTTGGTAGAGCGTTAATGCTAATTTCATCATACATTAAAGATCCCCGGTTCGATTCTGTGCCGTGTCATTTTTTTTTGTTTATTATAATTTTAATATAAAAAAACTTACTGGGAAGGGGTTGAACGTTTCGTCAGTGTTTCTCAGGAATCGTTGGTGTGTGGATGTTTGTGTGCCCCTCTCTCTGTGTAAGTAGTATTTGCAAAAATATATAGCGAAATTTTCGCAATACTTGTGGGTGCTTTCAAATCGCTCGATATCTATTTCAGGTGCAATATACGTTTTCGATCCCCTCATAAGTGTCAACCCCCACTTATTCATAAATGGGTGGAATTTATTCCCCCTTTTTCCATTTGGGAGGGGTGGGAAACATTAATTTACCTGTCAAAATTAATGGGATGTCATAAGGGTGTGGGTGGCGTGGGAAAGTTACTTTCACTTTTACTCAAAGCAATTAATTTTAATTTATGCATAGCTTGACCTGAATCTGTCATAATTAATGGGCTCAGGGGTGGTAAAAAGGGGTCGAAATTCCCTCCCAATGCACCTGAAAATAGATATCGGGGGTCGGAAGCACCCATAGAAATACATTACTTAAATGGTTTGTTGATTTTACATAACATGTATATACATAGGAAAATTATGCTGAATATTCTAGATGTGATTGAAGCATGATGGTTAATGGTATTGCTAATAAAGCATGAAAATAATGTGATATAAGATTTATAAGTGAAATAAAATTGTTGGGTGAAACTGGGAAATGTAATTGAGAATGTGAGTGAAACTGTTTTAGGGAATGAATGTGGAGATTACATAATAATTGTTAAATTCCGAATCGAAGCAGAACAGGAGATGGTAATTAAAAGAGGCTCAGATCTCGGGATTTTAACTTATATTATAAACATGAAAAATTCAAGTTAACCTCCCTCAATCCTATTGCTTCGTGGTTCCGTGCGGGTTAAAAGTATTTCGTGTGTGTTTGAATTATCCATTAGTTCTCAATTTTTATTTTACCATGGCTCATGCTCAACACAATAACGTTATGGGAGGATTAATTATGCGAAATATGAGTCTGATGATGAGGGCTATTGATAAGTTATGTTTTATGTATGATGGGACAAACTTTACGGGAATGTACTAATGCTCAAACTTTACGTACCTTAAAACAACGGAATCGCAGTTGGATCTATTTTCATTGTTGTTGAAAACGAAGTCAATAATAAGGACGTGGATTTTTTTTTATTATTACATAAAAAGAAATATCTAACCGATATGAAGCATCAGATCCTTTCCCACAAGTTTTAGTCAATAATATTATACACCCGATTTATAAAGTACCTGTAGTTATAATTTTTGAAACTTTTCCAAATAACACAGTAAGTCATGAGTATAGACCCCATGTTAATGTTAGTATTTCCGATTTGTTTACGGTAATTAATGCAAATGAATGAAAATTATTAAACAAAATTAGTAGTAAATGAGAATTTTGGTAATTGATAATTTAATAATAGATTTAAAAGAATTCATAGTTGTGTTATAGGATGTTGACTTGAGTGATCGAAACCATTCTAGTGTTAAAATATATTCTGATAAATGGATAGTTTAAGTTTTGGAAAACTTCATATTTTAATATGACAAATTTTCGTGGAACGTAAGAATAAGTATTTTTTTTTGTAAATGAATTTTGATTTGAATAATTGTATGAAAATGACTGATTTGTATTATTGAGTCTTTATTATTTTATTTCAACAAAATATCTAAATTAGAAAAAGCATAAATTATTCGTTTTAATGGAAGCAAATCACTAACTGTTTTTTTCCTCTTTTACAGAGATACCTTTACAAGAATAAAAGGAAACGATCCAAAAACAACCCAAACAATTTGATCATATACACAATGTGCAAAAATCTGAATTAGAAAAAGCATAAATTGTTAGTTTTAATGGAAGCAAATTACTAACTGGTCTTTCCTTCTTTTACAGAGATACCTTTATAAGAATAAAAGGAGCACGAGGAAACGATTCATAAAGAACCCATACAATTTGGCCATACACACAATGTGCAAAAAGCTGAATTAGAAAAAAGCATAAATTATTCGTTTTAATGAAAGAAAATCAGTAACTGGTATTTTCCTATTTCACAGAGATACCTTTCCAAGAATAAAAGGAGCACGAGGAAACGATTCATAAAGAACCTATACAATTTGACCATACTCACAATGTGCCAAAAGCTGAATTAGAAAAAGCATAAATTATTCGTTTCAATGAAAGCAAATCACTAACTGGTATTTTCCTATTTTACAGAGATACCTTTACAAGAATAAAAGGAGCACGAGGAAACGATTCATAAAGAACCCATACAATTTGGCCATACACACAATGTGCAAACAGATGTGGTTCGGGCCGTGTCCCATAAAGCAACATACTTTCTCATAACAAACACACCACCTTCTCTTGTACACCATACGCATTTTTCTGTTTCCAGTTATTTATTTATTTATTAATGTCTTCTTTTACAATGGCGAGGTTAGAATTACAAAAATTCTCTCTTCCACCTAACCATGAGTAACAAACAAACAAACAAAAACACAATGAGTTATGAGAAACCCATTTAAATAAGCGGATGTTTTCAAAGGGTCTGTCGGAATGCAACCCATAAATATCAAACCAATTGTCAAGTGGGTGTAGTACGATCTCACACACTTGCTCTTTTCAACTTCTTCAAAACATACTTGTAGAGACAGTGGATGACGCCGACAGGGACCATTAATGTTAAAAGCCTAACAAATCAAACTAAGCAAAACTGATCTGTGTAAACAACTAATGAAATCACGACACCAATATGCTGAAAGGCAATCAAATGTAACCGGAAATGTATAAATAAGAAAATGATTTAATAGAAAAGTGCAGTGACTGTTCGGTGAAAAGTGTATCGCTAATTCAACTCTATTAGTGATGTGATTGTTCAAGTTGAAGTTTTGCTGCAAGTGTTGTTTTTTTATTTTATCTTCGATGACGAATCCTGCCAGTAGTAACACTGGAAGTTCTGGATGGAATATCCCTTGGTGAGTTAGACTATTTATTATTTTAAAGTGATTTTCTAATGTCCGAATAATGATATTGTCACCGATTTTAGCTTTATTCAGTTTGAATCATAATAAAATAAGAGATAACTGGTGCTCCACCCATACCGCCAATACGACTTCCTCCGAATGAGACCGAACGCTGATAGCAATTTATCAAAACCGAAGTGCAGACAGTGGCAAGTGATGACCACTCGGATAATAGAAAAGATGTAGTGTCTACTTGAAGTTAGTAGACTACTTGTGACAATAGTTAAAATGTGAATATTTTCATAGTAGAATTCATGTGAAATAGTTAAATTACGCCAGTAGGTCGCGCTCTTCGTAATACGAAGCGGGGTCCTACGGGTTATTCGTTAATCATTGAACAACCAATTTATTCATTTGAACAGTGTATATAGCGTTGATGCAGAACAATATATTTTTATGCAAAAAACTATCCAAATATGTTTTATCTTCCACCTGCAACCTAGTACGTTTGGGTAAGCGGTTGAATATGAGAAGCCTACAACCCACGAACCATGCTACTAAATTAAAAGGAACTTTATATTAAACAAAATACCCAGTTGCGATCGTAGTTTCGAAGATGTAATCACAATCGGTCGCAACATATATTTTGGTGACGAGCGTTGGAATTCGACCGAAGTGAAGAAAAACATTCTGTTATGAAGAAAAACATAGTGAAGAAAAAGTTTTGAAGTCCCTACAAACATTTGTATGCAAAACAATGTGCCACCAAATGCCCGATACACACGAGGGAACAATTGGTACACTCATCAGAAGGACCAAACCATAAATGGAAAGAACTAGGACCATGACAAAACGATTTCTTTTGGTATGTCCTTTATGAGACAACTTCCAACAGCAGGAATACAACAAACAAAAAAGGTATGAGTTTTAAAATCAGCAATGTATTTGCTAGTAAGCAATTCGTTTTAAACGTCGAAGAACAAAAACAAAAGTAATGTCGATATCAGGCTTGTTAGACAATGATGGGGGTTATGTTTTACCTACCGATTTATTCGAATTATTGTCTAGTTCAATAGAACAACAAACGTCCGAAGTTTCTGAAGCTTTAACTTATATTAAAAGTGTAGTCAATGTGTCGAAAAGGCGCCAGGACCTTGTCACACAAATTGATGACGCCAGAGATTTGAGACTAAAATTAAATGCTCTTCGTGAAATGAAAAAAAAAACTGAACTTAATGAACCGATGATAGATACAACAGACGAAGAAGAAGTCGAGACAACAAATAGAAGTATTGAAACTCCAACGCGATCGGACCTATTTGAGAATTCTGTCACAGAATTAACAAATAGAGTAGAAACGCCAAATATTGATTCCGAAAATGGCTTTGGCTGGTATAATGAAAAGAAACGGCTTATGAGTTATGAGTATGACTATTAATTGCTAAAGTTTTAGGATGTTCTTTAAGCCTTGATTTGCATTTAAGATGGTTGTTAATCCAATTTTAAGTAAAGATTTCAACTCCTGATGGCAGATAAACATGCACCCAATACAATATATTACGTACTTTTCGGCATACCATGATCTCCATTATCATATGACAACATTTTGCATGCTAGTCTAGAACAAACTGAAGAATTATGTGAATTCTTCAGATATAGGGGTTATATATTTATAAGTAAGACATGTCGATTTAAATAGGTTTTAATGTAAATTCTGGATATTATGCTCCTGTTTGAAGCACCTCAAAGAATTTACAGTTCAAAGAATTTTGTATTTTAAATACTTTCCGCATGAGTATTTTGTATTTGAAATACATCAGGCATGTATTTTGCACATCTCTGATTGCATGTTACTATAAGTCCTGCTAGTAAAGGATCTGTCCACCGTAAAATCGCACCAAAGCATTTTGCTGAAGTTAAAATGCCATCAAATCGCAGAATACTTCTGTGCAGTTGTATAAAAATGTTCCCAAATCGCAGAAAAATGGTGCCCAACTCCAGACTCAGAGGACTATAAAGGTTCTTGTGAAAAAGGAAATGAACAATGCTGGCAAAGCTTGATACCTACTTATGCGAGATAAGCTGACGAAATTCACCATGTTAAAAAGAAATGTGATATATTTTGATTGATATAAGATGCTGATAATCCTATCAAATAGTGTATTTTTTCCAAACCCAGATAACTATTTCCCATGTAATATGCTATTCAATATTTCCTTGTCAAATGTGACTGTTCACCTTATAAATAACTGATCAAAATTTAAATGCCTGTTTTAGCAATTCAGAAAGGAATGTGTCCTTTCATAATATATTCTTATTAACTTTTTCCACTACGTAGAAACCATATAGATTTTCTTACTGGATGTTCAAAATGTAGGAGATGCAGTAACATATTGTGCAGATCAAGAAATTAAAGTACCTCCAACATCCAAGCAAGGCATTAAGCAACGAAACAATATTGAGTCACAGGTTCCACAATTCTCTGTGGCATTACTTCCTTTTTTTTAAATGGATAATCAATATCAGAAGAAAAGCATAAGAAATGGTCTTCTGTACTGAAGGATGAAATCATAAGATATTTAGAGTAAGTTACATATGATTGAAAGTCAGTATATTAATGTCAATATTTATTTCAGTAAGTTCAAGTTAATTTTTGACAACCTCTCTGATGCTGATTTAAGGTAGCAGTATCACTTTTTATGAGAACAACTAGCAAAAGCATTCCCTAAAATGAATTGGAAGCCGGCCAACGTGAACTCAAAGAAATATGGGACGATTGACAATCTGTTCATTTTCTTTCTAACACTTCAATATTTACTGTACAACAGGAAAATACAGGGCCGCCTCTAATGCTCACTTACAACTTGTATTTAACACGAAATTACATATGGGAAAAATTAGGAGTAAAACCACTATTTTTACAGGCTATTTTTGCGAGGTTCCGTTTATGTCACATTTCAGTTAGTGACAATGTACCGTAATTTGTCAGAAAAATTTCAAAAGTTTTTAAAAATGAAAGGAATTAAGTTTTGTTCGATCTTTGAAGATGAAAATTGCAATGTGGTACATTTAAAGGCCAGTCAGGTGACTTCCGGTAAACAAAGCAATGACCCTGCCATCTACATTGATGTTTGGCACTTTTTTAAATAGAGTGGACGAATATGAGTTAGAAAACCATTTCTTCTTATCCTCATTTCATTTTTGATAACTGTCATATTGTAGATTGTGCAACGTCAACGTGGTGCTAAATTTCTTGTTTATCCTTCGGAGAAGACATCTCCAATGAAAAACCAACCTGCACTCTCAATCGTCACGGAATTCCTCTAGATGACCCAACTACTGTTTAATTCGTATCACTTAATAAAGTGTGTGAGAAACAATGTTCTTTCTTGTGATCAGTTTATAATGATAAACGGGAATTTAGTCAAACAACAACATTTTGAATTTCTGTCAGAAGAAAATTGAAGCTTCAACATGGATTAATAATTGTTCCTAAGTTAACACAGATAGATGTAACACCAAATTACTTTCAGAAAATGAATGTGCATAGTACTGCCCAATTACTTATTAATACCACAGCTGATAAATTTGAACTTTATATATAAAAAAAACAAGATTCTGATGAGACAATCAATTTTTTAAAACTTTTTAAATACTAAAACACCCATTGAGGATCTGGGTAAGAACTGCTTGCGAACCAAATACCTGAGAGATTTCCTAAACGAGTGGGAGCAGTATATTGGAATGTGTTCGAAAGATCAGAAGAAAATATTCATTTCCGTACAAACATGTCAGGTATTTCGTGTTACTGTAACATCAATACTTGAACTGGTGGATCTTCTCATCGATGCGGGTTTCAAATACATACTTACTAGATATTTGAACCAAGACCTCTTGGAAGGCTTTTTCGGTATGATAAGACAAGTTGGTGGTACTTCATCACATCCTACTCCAGGAATATTTCTGTACATATATCGATTAATGTCCTGATGCAACTTAGTAAAACCCCTCCAATTAAGTAACGTCGAGTCAATGTGTCGGAATTATATTTTATTAGCACTCAAGGATCGTAAACCATCGTTATGTCAAAATTGACTTCAAATGAAAATGGAACACCATTAGGATATTTCATACAATTTCCATGCTTATGTTTATGCTGCTGAAGATAACATTATTTTTTTTATCTAGGGGGTTAAGTTGTCACTGTAACAGCGACTACTTAGCTGGTTGCGTCATACTACTTGAGAACGTAACACATTTGATGTCACTGGAAACAATTTCTATTAACAGCATTTCTGAAATATACACTATTTACTCTAAGAAAAGTTAATCCATTTTGTATCCACTTGAAACAGTATGGAATCTGCCTCTAGACGATCCACACATTATAGTATTAGGTTCCCCAAATTAAAGGAAATCAATTGCTTCAACGGCGTTATGATTCATATTGATTTGCTTAACAAGTTCAGTAATATTGAAACCATTTCAATTAGATTCAAGTACAGAGAACTGGCTGCTTCAAACTCAAGAGGTTTACGAAATTTGAGCATACATGTAGAATAACTAAAACTCGCAACTATTAGTATCTGTGACATTGCAAACAAATATCCCAAACTAGAAGAACTGGAACTTCCAAATATTTCCTTGAGAGGTGGCAGTGAAAATGAAAAAAATCGAAGGAATTAGGAAGGTAAATTACCATTCATAAGAGAATATAATTTTCAATGGTTGCCATTTGTTTATTCGACAATCAAACATATTCGATTGCGTACAAGATATAATTTTGTGGAAACTGAAAACTCTTTCTTGTCAGTACTTCTTACATACAATTATCCGAATCTGCACTCCATAGATATAAATACAATTTGGTTTACTTATGAAGGAATGATGTCTATTGTGAATCATTGTCCCAAATTAGTAAATGTCAAGGTATCTAAAGTAAGTGAATTAAGAAGTATTGAAGAAGAACTCCAACTGTGTTATTTTCCAACTCCAATTGTGTTATTTTCCAACTCCAACTGTTGTGTTGTTAAAGAAGAACTCCAACTGTGATGTTATGGAATCTAAAGTATGAAGAAGCACAGCTGTATAATTTAAGTATCATTAACCCTACTGGGATTATGATACATACAAGCCACTAAATAAAAATGACGTTTATTTCAGGAAAAAATAATAACATTAACCAATGTTATAGCATTATTTCTAAATACAAGATTGCGTACAGCCGCCAATTCTGATTTATAAATTACGTAAAATAATTGGTCAACTATGTATGTACATACGGTTAACGTGTACACCGGATTACGCAAGTGGTTAACCCCTCGCTGCCAACTTGCCCAATCGATCTTGTGTGCTATCATCAAGATGATTTTTGAAATTATTTTACAATGCCAGAGGAACAGGAAAATCTATACCACATGTGTCGTACAAAAACAAAATATTATTGCAAACTTGAGAAAACAGGACCGTCACTTTTTTTTATCTATACTTTGATGCATAAAGTCTCAAAGCGAGTATCAGCTTAGACAATACCAAAATATAGACAACAGCATGTACACTCTGTATGCTTACACGGTTTGTGTAAGCCTTTTGTTACAGTGTTTAATACCAATGGAAGAAGATGGACTTACGATGAACTACATGTCAAATTAAATGGCGTATTAGTAAGGCGTAGTGATAAAACTAATGAAAAAGTAAATGTCATTTGGTTCATAAAATCCGCTGCATAAAATATGGATTAATACATTCTATTATGTAATATGAAAAGTAAATTTGACGTGCATATGATTATCAATGTTGTAAATTTTAGTTTGGCGATATATTATTAGATTGTATGGAAGTGTAAGTATTTGTAATTTACTACACACCATGTTTAAGGCAGTGTAAAATTATGATATGGTTTTTGCTACTCAGTAATATTGAGCTATTATTAACCGAATGAAGTTCCATTTGTAACCTAAAAAGTGATTGTGTGTTTTGTGTCGTAAATATGGTGCTAAATTGATAATGGAGGTACCTTTCGACAAGTTATTTTGGAACAATATATGTCCAAAGTCAAAAAAGTTTTACTTTCAACATCATTTGCCTTTAATTATGAAAAAAATCTTGAAAAATAATGTAAATTGCTCTCCTACAAGCTTATGCCATTTCTTTGTTTATCGTATATGATAATATGTAAAAATATGCGTTCACTGCTGATGTTGGGAAAAACTATTGCAAATTGAGTCTTGAAAATTGCATTATGTGGATATCCAATCAAGAAATGTTGTAGAGACAAAAGATCGTTTGTAAATTCAAAAAGTCGTTCTGACTATAGTCGGTTTATGGCATTTCTAAATCGACATTCAGCATTACAAACGCTTAATGTGTAAGCAAACCTCAAGCATTGGGTAAAGAACACAAAAGCAATTGGTTTGATAAGTTGAAGAAATATATAATGGATATTAATGACATTGATTATACTGAAAGACCCCCGAACACAAACAAAAACCACCATTCAGCCACAGTGGAATGATGACTTTTCTTTGCCGTAAACTATTATTTATAACTACTAATCAGCAGATTGTTCACAAAAATGAGAAGGAAAGGCTCGCAGTGATAGGAATATGTTCTGTTGCTGTCAAGTTTACTCCCCCCTCCCCAATGATAGTGTACCCGTATCAAAGAATACAATTTGCTGCAACACAGAATTTTCCTGAGGGTGATAGACCAGGCAATTGTTGTATGAGGACTGACACTTTTTTCGTGTATGTCGACAACAGTTCAAATGATTGGTTTATTAAAGAAGACCAGCTCTCTTGCTTATGGATGGACACAGATCTCATATTTATAATCCACCAGCTACCGAAGTTCTGTGAAAAACAAAAGTTTATAACCAAATACTACCTACATTTTACAGCCGCTGTCACCTGCCTTCAATCCATTGAAAAGCAACTGGAAGCAAGATGGTTTTTAAACTGGTAACGAGACTGTGATTAATTGGTAACATATTTTAATACATATATTTTACAAGTGAATTGATAAATGTTACTTTTTAAATTGACATCAAACAGCTTGGGACACTGAATGCAATTCCTCATTTTAGGTTACAAACTCAACTTGTATTCCAAAAATACTGTGATTAGTTTAATTGACAAGATATGTATTTCAGTACATATACCTTGTAACATGAATGTTTTTAAAGATTGCAAAAATTACATTTTGTTTCTTATTAACAAACATACACTTTGATGTTCTGACATAACATTACATGACTTTCTTACAAATTAAATAAAAATGCCAGTTTGCGCTGATTGAAGTCAAATCGTATCCTTTACATTGTGCAAAGTTCATTTGCATCTATATGGTGTTGTAGTACGATATGTACAATTTAAGACGAAGAAAAATATGGCTTCTCCGTAGTGTAGTGGTCTGCACCCTTGGGGCTAAACCTAGAGGCGCCGGATTCGATTCTTTAGAAATTTAACAGTACTAAAATACTTTAGCAACATATTTTTCCAACAAGGCTGAAACGTTTTTTTTAGTTTACTTTTTCTTAGATGCTAACGGCCCTTAATACAAACATTTTTATTATTTTAATTTTTGTCAGCAGTAAAGGATGTTTAGTCTACCTGAAAATAATTCCAGCAAAATATTTCTTATTCATAATTGGTTGTTAGGAATAGTTAAATTTGGAGAGGTGGCCATTAGTGGTCGTCAAGAATATAAGTTTTTTTTAATCTCGGAGATTTTAAAACTCAGTTAATATTTTAGTTACTGGTGTCCAAGCGCCCAGTGTTATAGTTTTCTTACCGTAAGCACCGATAGCACGTCAACAAGCAGTGATGAACAGTATTTCTTCAATATTGGTTTTGAACAGTTTTAATTCAAGTGACGTCTCTCTCTGCTGAAGGTTAATCGAAGGTCATTGAACATTCAGTACCGCATCAGCTGTTCCGCGCCATTTGTCTTGCCGTGCATCGTTTCCATATTACATCATCAGTTCGTAATGACGAGTTTAGAAGAAAAAAATCACAATCTTTTCGGACAGAACCTGTACATTTATAGTGGACCGTTGATTCCAGTATATGAGCCGGAAGCACTTGAGAATCATGTTGGTCTCCATTACAATGAGTATGTGGTTTACAACGTATGGCAAGTGAATGTTAAATATTTAATTCGCGTTAGATTTACCGAACCAACATAAATTTACAGAAAAGTTATGTGATATTTTGACAAATTATACTGACGTTGCAAAAATGGAACAAATTCAAGAAGACGTAGAACAACCGAAAGTCGATAACCTTAAATTAAAAGCCAGCAATAACACTCGTGTCACTGCAGAATTATCCGAAATTTAAAAACAAATGCGCAGATTTTGAGGACTACTCTCGAAACTCAAACATTGTTTTACGCAACATCAACGAAGACACTGTAAACCACGAGGATGCTAACTTTATAACAAAATTAGTACATCACATCAACAACTTAATGTCAAACGCAGTTTCTGTAGAATTCATAATCAATGAGCATGGTATTCCTTCCAGTGCCGGTAAAACACGCCCGATAATCATCAGGTTCATTGAGGAACGTTTTAAAAAGAAATTAATCAGCGAATTAATTAAAGCCAATTTCCCAATAAGCTTTTGTGAGGACAATTCAGCACGTTCCAAGCAAAAGCGGTACTACTTACGAAATATTTATATCAACGCAAAGAAGAAGAACATTCAAACTGAACTTCGCAACCTTCAACTTATTCACAACGAAGTAGCCTACATCTTTAACCTTTGAAAACATGTAGTTAGTTTCACGTGATGGTTCTCTCACCATATTCAGCGTTCTAATGGATTGCTTGAAACCAGCCGCTAAAAAAAAGACAACGCACCAGCTCCATGGAAACCGATTCTAGCAATAGCCAACCATTATCGTGCTGCAGGACTCTTGGTTCGGAGAACTTTCGAACACGACAAATACCTCTCCTTAGCAGCACTCACTGTTGTTGTAACTTCCAGGAACTTTGTTCGAAACACGATGTTTCTAAGTACGGGTCACAGAAACTAGCCGACCACTGCGAATTTCATCCTCAGGATCAGTTTTATAAGTTCGTTTTTACTTTTAACCTATTGAGAGTAATTTGATTAAAAGTTTCACAACCTAACGTGACGTGCAAACAATGATGAATTTCATAATAGTGTTCACTTTCTCGACTGCTAACAAAAACAATATCCGCATGTTTTAAATCCGTTGACATAGTAGGTAAACATGGATTCACTTCAACGGCTATAGACAAAAGACGAGTGGGTGGAAATCAATGAGACTTGGAGCGCTTGTCATGGATGAATGTAGCTACAATATGGTAGCAGACTGTATGCCATTCTGTCCCCTATCTGCTGATAAAAAATGCAAAAGTCATATTAAATGTAAAATATTATTCATTTCATCTTGTTTTCAGTGCAATACATTAACGCCTACTTTCACGTTGTCTATTTTCTTAGATGATTGTGATCAAAGGCTTGCAGGCCAACTTCCCCACCCTTGCCACAGAGCATTTTGTTCAGTGCCCAATAGTAAAATCTCACATTATATTGGAAGATAGGATGGATCGGCACATGGCCCGTTGTAGGAGGGCAAACCCCCATGTACAAGTGAGACTGTCTCCTCCACAATTTATTAATGAAGAACATATACCAACATCAGGTCACTTGATGCAATGACGACTGCACCGCATCCTGCCGGGGGAGCTGTGGGATGTTCCTGCCTCCAAATCACCAGATCCAATGACCACAGCTTGGCGTTATGGCAGCGGCAAACGAAATGTGGGAAGACTTTTTAAGAGTGACATTTTTTTTAGAATTTTTCTTGTATTCAGAAATAAATAAAATGTGTATATTTCAAGGGAAACTTGGTTTTGATTCACCTGCTGGTTATATATGATCATTTGCAGCCTTAATTTGCTGTTATCAAGCTATTTACGCCTAGTTTTGGTGATTTAATTTATGGCTTGTTTTACTGCTTAACTTATAATAGTGCGGTTAGCTTATTTATAGTAAGTATAAGTTAAATCTGAAGCAAACCACTGACACAAAATTAATAATTAACTTTAGCTTAGGGTAGTGTAAGTAAATTCATTAAATTAATGTTTCAATGGTTGGTTTTATTCCCTTTTCAGAAATCCAAGAAATGACTGATTCCTGTCGAGAGTGTTTAGATCAGATTATTATAGCATGGACGAGGATTTTAGATGGTGAAGTTGGAATCACTCAAACCAGTTACAACAGAGGCTTACTTCATCACATTTATTCGATTGCAAGCTTAGCAAATGTGCTAAATGCACTAGTTGAAGAGTTTGGAAGGTAAAATTAGTGTACTAATAAGAATGTCTTTCAGACACTTGTAAAAAATAAAATTTTGCAAATTACATGTCATTATTTATGAATTTCGATAATAACCAATTTAAAATTTTCATTCTTTAATGTTTGGAAATTTAAAGTTTAAATTTTTACATTTTAATTTGTGAGTAGTCTATCATTGCCTTTACAATCAAAGAAACAAAATTGAACAAAAAGTTGATTTTCTGAATAACTCCATGTCCTATTACAGGTCAGCAATGGTGGCTGAAAACATTCGAGATACGATTTATGCTGGATACGCAGAGGATCTGAG
>JAQFYR010000182.1:0-15080 GCA_034694985.1 Campodea silvestrii
GGGGGGGGGGGGGATATAGCCGAAATCAAGTGTGGGTGGGACTATAACCGAAAATACCTAAAAATTAATCGATCTACATTACAATTCTTTAGAAATTTTATATAGAGTGATATTCAATAGGTAAAACAAACTATTTATCTGTCTGCTCTGTAATAATATTTATTGGTAACCTGTCTACATTGTCGACAATAATAAAACCCAATTGATCTACATTGTCGACAATAATAAAACACGATTATAAAAATCATTATTAAATAATTAAATCAGTCACATTGCTCGGTTTAATGTATATTGATATAAGCTGCCGTTGCTGCCCTCTTTTCTCTATTTATTCTTCTGTAATTCTCTAGACACATCCTCTTTTGGGTGGCTTGAGAGTTTGCAATTACATTAGAAACAGAGAAGTGCAGCTTTACTTGACTCTAATGTTTAAAATGCATTCATTGAAAGAAGGTGGTAGTTTTGCAGCAGTTCCCCCAGCTCGGGAGGTTCTTGACTTCTGAAGTTCAAGTACACTTTCTCAGAAATTGATAAGAGATTCTGTGAAATCCAGGAGAATCAGTGAAATCAAACGTAACTAACAACAACTTGAAAATAACGTGTGGGTTGCAGTCAGCATGATTTTGTTTTCGTTGTAGAATATTATTTATGTCCTTTATACGTAGACCTATAACCTTTGATACGAGATTTCAGCAATAGAAATCTGCCAAACGATAAAAAGTGTTTAAAATTTGGGTTCAACATTGCTTCACATCTTCTGTTGATCATTTCGGTCGAATTCATTTTAAGAAAAATCGATGGCGGGTTTTGCAAAATACTTTTGTTGTACATTATTTACAATAAATGAAACTGTACACTGTTAATTATTGAATTTCTCTAATGTATTGTTTTAGTCTTCCCTAAACTGCATGACAAATATTAAATCTCTAGGAAAATTTCATACAAGCAGCATGATTGTATAAAATGAATTTGTAACCCTTATTCTTGATTTTTTTTAAACTATTTATTTATTTATTTATTTTGGAGCTCATCCCCACGAAACTGGAGATTAGTTATTATTTTGCGGTATACCGGAAATATAATAAGAGATGAGTATTTTACTGCACTGAAGTGTTAATAATTTCTTTTTGTAGTATATAAACTGTCTAAATGTTGCTGTGACGTGTATGTTTTGTTTTGGTGATAATAATAATTATACTGTAAATTAATTTTAACGAACAGAAACAAACAAGATTTACCGATTTAGTGTATAATAAATTTAAATACAGTTATATTCGTACATGATGTGTCATCCTGGCGCTGCACAAACAACAATTGTTCTGTAATTATTTTAACTAATGAATAGAAAAAAATTGCATCATCAAGATAATTCCAATCATAACCATCATGATCAACTGCCCGAGCAATATACCTAGGGATACAAATATGTAATATTTGGGAGCATTCCATTTGCACTAAACCATAGCCCATTTGCGCCACTAATGTAATAACCCAATTGCGCCAAAGAAAAGTGCCCAATTGCGCCAAGAAATATCGCCCAATTGCGACAAGAAATATCGCCCAATTGCGCCAAGAGAAAAGAGAGTATTACCTTATTACATATCTTATACTATCCTTTTCCTACAGATATTAGTATTTAGTTTCTAAAATTGTTGCAAATTGACTTATTGTTTCCTAATTTCAATAAAATGAATATTACCGGTTACTGATTTCTGATTTTTATATGGTTTATCATTTTTTAAAACATAGAACACGTCATATATAAATTTAAAATTGCTGTTACATTTACAACAGAAATGAACTATATCTAACTGTAGTCACTTTATTATGTGTACATTTCGTTAAGAGGTTCTAATATCAAATTATATATAATATCAGGATACCTGGTGTCAGTTTACAGTGTATAATAATTAAAAATATCGTATATACAATCGCCGTCTGCATGTAAAAACACGTTGTCACGTCTCACCTGGAATGTTGTGTTTTATTATTATTATTTATTCCGCCTTATTTTGAAATCCACCCGTAAAGTTCATTTTATTTGCAAAAAAATAGACGTATAAATTGATTGGATCAGTATAAGTAGAAGATTCGGTAATGGGTGAATGGCCACACCTTAAGATCTTGTACTCCTTTCCTTATAGTTATATGTTGTTACTATACTTTCTTTCTCTAATATTGATAACAATCCACCAATAAAGTCAATTGTTTGCAACACCGTTTCTACAGTCAATTTCGATATTCATATAACTACCGATCCCAATTTTCAACAGAGTCGTTTCACAAACAACATAATTTATGTGAAACTTTGATAGGAAATTTCCCCAGAAAAATCATTGCATAAACTTGGAAATACGTGTTCTAACATAATTTTTATTACAATTCTTTCTTACTTTCTACAATAAGTCATTTCACTTTATTTTATATAGCACATACAGACATCAGATTAATCACTAAAAACACCCCGTATGTAAATAGAGGTCGTATACAGAAATTAAGTAAATATAGGTCGTATACAGAGATTAATTTCTTTTGGCGCAGATGGGTTATTTTCGTTGGGGCAGTTGGGTCATTTCTCTTGGCGCAATTAGGTTCTTTCCTTTGGCGCAATTGAGTATTTTTCCTTGGCGCAGATGAGCTTTTTCACTTTTCGATTTTGGCGCAAATGGGATGTAGCCTAATATTTTAAAATGTGTGTAAAACAAAGGCTAATGAAGATAATGTATATGGATACTAGACCAAATAAAATACTAACATTACATTGAACATTTGAACTTCGATAAGTGAAATTTTCTTTTGTTATTGGGATTTGCGCAATCGGGGCATTTCAATTTGCGCATTTGGGCTATTTTTATTTTGCGGATTAGCGCATTCGGGTTACAGTCATTTTTAGTGCTATGGCTGAAATGTGCTAAGGTGTAAAATACTTGTGTGCTCAACATAATTTCACAAATTGGTAATTTTGACTCACCAAAGCACGAGCATAATTATTCTGCTTCTTATAGAATACATTGTTCGTGTGATCAATGCTATGCAGAAAGACCGAACAGAGCGAAGGCTGATTTTTCTCGATTTTATGAATGGGTTTTACAGGATGTTTGTTAGCTGTTGTAGACTGATATGAAAGTAAATTACAAAAGCGGAAAAATTGACAAGAACCGAACATTGCTAATACGCCTACGGTGTGTATTTTACGGTTATTTTTTTATCTCTCATTTGTTTAGTGACTATTATTATTTATGTTGTTTTCCATTGGAGGAGAACACGTACGTGGAAGGAACATATTCTACCCGGCTAGTTTTATTTTCTGTTTGGTTGGTTATTAAGGATATATACAGATGTAATAATCACAATTAATTCACATAATCGACAAAACACCAACACCTAATTTAATTTGAAATTCCGAAACTCACGTGTACGGGTTTACTCTGTGAAATACGGACAGGTTCCCTGTAAAGTAGATGACGAAAGCAGCAGCGTGGTGCGAAGCTGTAGTAAACTCGTAAGGGGTAATGATGCGGTAATTTATTATCATTATTATTAATTGCAATAAATACAGCGGTTAGAAACAATATTATGCAATATATGTATTAATATACATTATAAATATATTATAATTATGCAAATACTTGTTTATACATGCATACTAGGTAATAACCTATTGGGTAAACGATCTCTGGTAATAACCGCATGTGATCTTTGAGTTTGTCTGGTGACGGACAATAAGAGTCAACTCTCGCGATAGTCAGGCTGACTCTAGTATTGTCTGGAATTTTCGAGACATGAGTCTTAGATGACTCTCGATCTTTGTTCCGAAGCTGACCAATACTCTTGTCTCCATTCAAGACGAGTATTATGATCCCTGGGGAACTCCTGATAATACGTCTGATGATGTTGAGAGAACAAAGTATAAATATTAAGGCGGTACATACCACATACACGCAATAAAGAAATATAAATAAACAAAGCTGTTCCACGCTTTCATTTTATAATAGGGTCATTTTAATTTGTCAGATGTACTTGAGGTACGTACAGCTGTGAACCGATATATTTCCTGCCTGCTGGTTGTCATATATACGGTACGGGTCGCACTGCTGCTGTATTTTGTAATTTGGGTAATATTTTTTTTTATTTATATGATCTATTGACAGTAAATAACAATTATCTTTTGCATGGATGATCTCAGTAACCCAAAAATTGTGAAAGCACCAAAAATATCTAATAAGAAAAAAACATGAAATTTTGAAAAAAAATCCTTGAAAAACAAATTAAAACTGCTTATTTTGACATAAATAAAGGAACAAAATGTCCGACCTCGCTTCGCTCGGGCAAACTTATTAATATTCCTAGTAAAACCCCAACGGAAGCTATAGGGGTTCCACCACAAGGGGATTAGGATACGGATAACTTTAGCGGGCCGTTCTGCTCCGTCGCTGGATAATTTCGTAGATAAAGTGAAGAAGAAAAATTAAATAAAGGAAAAAAAATATAATATCTTGTAAATTGTTCTTAAAAATCGTCTTAAAACTACATATTTTGCACTGAACATAGAAATTTCGCCCTCGCTGCGCTCGGACATGGTTTTCCTGCTGGTTCCACTTCAGTGCTTTATTATATCATTGGGTACATGGGCGTCCGGAAGGGGGGCAACGGGGGCACTTGCCCCCCTGGAGTTGTGTGTAACCAAAAATGATAACAATTATAATACGGTATTGAAAGAAAAAGAAGACAAATATTTGAAAATTTTCAATTGTTTGGCAAAAATCACTTAAAATCTTCCAAAAAAACGGGGATAATTTCGATTGCTTCAACTTCGCTTTCTGATATCATTAGGCCCCCTATTTTAGGGAAAAATCACTTAAAAACTACACTTTTTCTCACAAAAACGAAAATTTTTCGCCCTCGCTCGGGCACTGCAGGTCTTCGATCTCGCACCTAAATGATTTCTTTCCCCCTTGCACTTTTTTCTGCAGATGCCCATGATTGGGTAAACAAAAATATTATCACATCGACATTTATATTCCTTACTCGAAATATTTGTGTAGCTCACCTACCCTTCCCCCCCCCCGTGGGCGTCATTTTCACTCTTTTCGGACAAAACCGAGGGCAGATAGTCTACCGACGAAAACCACTTCCAAATTTCAAAGGAAAATACGCCATTGAAACTAACAATAAGGATGTATATTTGTCACACCATGTTTTAGACCTACTAACATATTGAAACAGGGCCGGATCCAGAGGGGGGAGAGGGGGGCGACCGCCCCCCCCCCTTTGCCCCTTTGACAAAAGGAAGAGAGAAAAATAAAAAGTAGTAAAAAGAAATAATTACAAACGAATTTTTGTTGAAACAAATCAAAAATAGTACCTTGTTGTAGTCAATTTTCTAAAAAAATTCTCGTTTGCGCCAGCCATGGTGGCGCTTCGCTGACGGTCTTCGACTTCAACTTAAAGAGAGAGAAAAAAAGGAGTAAAAAAATAATAACACCACACGCATTTTCGTTGAAACAGATGAAAAATTGAACCTTATTGTAGTCAATTTTCGAAAATTTCTCGCTCGCGCCAACCATGATGGCGCTTCGCTGACGGTATTCAACTTTTACTTTTTAATTACATCTTTCATAAGCTCTTTCGCCCCCCCCCCCCTTTGTGATATGTCTGGATCCGGCCCTGTATTGAAACAAAAATATCGAGAAATATCAACGATCTCATTTACATCGATTTATTTTTGTCAAGAATGATATTTTACAATTTCCAGTTATAAAAGTGTAAAATTACTTTAGCTATAATGAATTATTTTCTTCTTCAAAACATTCCAAATTTTATAAAGGAAATAGGAGCTTTCTCCTTTAAAATAAATGCAATGAAATGTCTGTTCATTTGTAATATACTTTCAATTCCAGTAGTAACACATTTACTTTTTTCGACACTTGAAAGTAATTTCATAAATTTATTATCTTCACAATCGTTTTGAATCTTTTGATGCGGGCAGTAAGGTATGCAAATAACAAATATAATTTCCACTGTGGCTGAATCATTCCATTGTGGCTGAATGGTGAAGGCGCCCGACTCGTAATCGGGAGGTGGATATTTTTTTTTATTTCTCTTAAATTATTGCTTAATTATTACAACGATGCCTCTAGTGTATATATTTGTTGTTTAAAAACATAATTATTTAAGCAACTTACAAGAAAAGTATCTTACTTTTTTGACGTGGTAACGGATATTCCAGAGTTTCCAGACTCGCGCGAGACTTTGAAGTCAAGACTTCTGTCTCTTCGAGAATTTTATATAGTGACCCTTTTCTCGTCTCCAAATATCGAGACAAGAAATGAACAGATTATTCTCTTAATTTTCAAGAATTTGGAGACAAAACTCCTGAAGACTCTTGAAATTGCGAGACGTTTGTCAATCAGTGGTTTTGTCAGAACATTTTTTTTTATTTTTCAGATCGTGGAAGCATCCATTCATTGTACCATCAGCAAGAATATTGGAAATTATTTTGGAATTGATTCATTAATGTGACGTGACTGACGTCAAAACCCGTCGAGTGACATATGATGGACATATACCTGTGTTGTTAAACATATTCAACTTTTAATGTATTATGTGACAAAACATTGCGCATTCTTTTAGAGCTAAAGAACCCATCAAATTGCAATTAATTAATTAAGTCTCTTTAGCGATATGCATTGCTCACAAATTAATTTATTTCCCCTGATCATATTTACATTAATGAAGTAATCTAAAATAAATTTGAATTAATGCCAACAAAATATATCACTCTTATAATACATTAAATTTAATATATACCGAAACTGTTTGCTGTTAAATGAGTGTGTCGACGTTTGACTCAGATTTAAATAACATAACTACTCAAATTTGTGTGATGTCTAACATGACTTCTAAACGCATTCTATCGAAAAATATTTGTTGTATCCTAACAACCTTGTGACTTTGAAAACTATTTAATGACTCAGGAACTTACATGAATAATAACTGTGAAATAGTTTATATGTCAATGGTTTAAAGTTCAGGTTTTTTCCTTTACTGTTTTTACTTGCGTGAGAGTTGTGTGCAAAATCTCAAACAAAGCAACTGATAAAAGTTACCAATTTTTATATTTAAAACATGTCAAAAATGTACTTAATGTAGCAATACCACCATCTCAGCATCAGTCATGTCAAAAGCACAAGCACAAACAAAAATTGGAGAAAAGCCTATCAACGAATGTGATATATGTTTACAAACTTTCACTTCTCGGAGTGCTTTAAAATCTCACAAAGGTTTCCACTCTGATATAAAATCTTACATTTGTGGTGAATGTGGCAAGGCATTCCGTTGTAAACGTCATTTGAAACTATATTTACCAACACATACAAGCGAAAGACCCTATAAATGTAATGAATGTTCGAAATCATTCCTTGCAAAAAGCTGACTTTTAAAACACATTATTTCACATAAGATAAAGTCGTACAATTGTGATGAATGTGACGAATCATTTGCATCTTCAAGTGATCTAGAAAAACACAAGATGAAAGCCCATTCCGGTGAGAAACCGTATAAATGTGAAGAATGTGGGAAATCATATATTTCTTCACGTTCTCTGAAATATCATATTCGAACACACACTTGGGAACATTTGCATAAATGTAGTATTTGTTCAATGTCGTTTACTGAAAAGAGCAGACTTGAAAGGCACCTGTTGGTTCACACTAGGAATAAAGCTTTCAAATGTAATTTATGTGATAAAACTTTTGCGAGATCAGATCAACTTAGTGGTCATATTCGAACTCATACTGGTGAAAAGCCATATAAATGTGTAATATGTTCAAAACAATTTTCAAATTCAAAAAACCTATGGTCACACAAACACATTCACTCTAAAGAAAAGCCATTTAAATGTGATAATTGCGGGAAGGCGTTTAGGAGGGTAGGTACTTTAAAGGATCACAGTAGATTACACACTGCTGGAGAGAAACCGTATAAATGTGAAATCTGTGAAAAATGTTTCGCTAACAAAAATCAACTAAAAACTCACCTGAAATGTCATTTGAAAAGTAATAAATCAGATAAAATATGCTATAATACATTAGAAACCAGCAATATTCTGAAAGTCCACTCACAGGAACGTTCAAATAAAAAACCATTCGCATGTAAATTATGCGATGAATTATTTTGCGAAACCGATGCGCTAGGAAAACATTTTCGAACGCACATTGGGAAGAAACCATATATTTGTAAGAAATGTGATAAAACATTTACGTATTTCAAGGATTTAAGGCAACATGTGAGAGCGTACGTAGATGGAAAACCTTATGCATGCAACATTTGTGCCAAATCTTTCCATGAAATTACTTATCTGAATATACATGGGATGTCTCACACGGGTGAGAAACCATTTGTATGTGACACGTGTGGTAAATCATTTGCACAATTGGGAAGCCTTAAGTTGCATTTGTTTTTACATACTGGGGAAAAGCCGTACAATTGTGACATATGCAATATGTCATTTAACAATTCATATAATCGCATTCTTCAGCACTTGAAAGTTCATAAAGGATTAACGCTTTACAATTGTGAAGTTTGTAATATACCATATAATAACACAATTACTTTGCGAAAACATTCAGATACGCACAATAACTAATTTTTATTATGCAAGTTTTAATATGACGAATAACATAATAAACAAAAATACCAGTTTTCACATGCGAATTAAAATTATTTCAAATCAAAATATAAATTCATTTTAATACATTATAACTATCGATCATTAGTCATTGCATTGTAATTTTAATCCAAATATCACAAATTCCGATATACTGTATATAAATATAAATTATGTATGGTGACTTCAAACAGCTTTGCCAGTATTGCCACAGTTACAGTTTTCCAAAATAGTTTTAGAAAATTAACCTAACATTTATAAAATAAATAAAATATTTTAGTAAATTATATTTTTTATAATAAATTGTGAATTTAATCATTTGAAATTTAGGTGGTTATAAAACTTATAGATATTCCTTAAATTTATAAATAGTTTGTGTACTTGTTGAAAAATTAATAATGCAACAAAGTACGCAAAGTATTAAGTGATATTTTCGTGATTGATAATTAACCACATAGACCATTAACTTGATCCCAATATTGGTTTTGATTCGTTAAAAAAAATATTAACAAAATATTGTACCACTGACTTTTCAGCACATTTGCATTTTTACCTGTCTATAGGACGCACGACTACCTGATAAATGTCGCAGCTATCGGGCGAATCAATATTTTTTTTATCATTCCACTTTATACATTGCCAACGAAAACTGCAAATATTTAGTATTCGAAAAAAAGCTTATAGGTTAGTTCTTTATTTTATAAATTAATAGTAATAATCATTGGCTGGCCAATAGGTATTGTAAGCTTAATCGACGAAATCTCTAAATCGGAATTGGAGTAATGGATTGCAAAATATACATAATTGAAATATACTGTTTTCCAAACACATAGCTACTTTGACTAATGAGAGAATTGTAATTGATTACTCCGGTTTTTAAGTCACTTTTGAAAGGGATTGCAAGCATTTAATGTAGTAATTGTATGAATATATATTGTAGCATTAGAAATATGCTTGATATATGCCAGGCTAAGGCCTCATATTTTAATTGTACTTGTTATTGAATGCAGTAAAGTAGTGATATAATATAGTACTGGTTGGTATTTGGTAGCTGGTTACTTTAGTTTCGAACCTCAAAGTGTGAATAACCAAATAATTGTGTTGTGTTGTGTGTACAATTCCACTTAATTGTACTGTCTGTGTACAATTATTGAATGTTCTAAGTCGGTTTGAATTGATTGTTGACAGCATTGTTCACATCATGTGTCTGTGCTAAAATAAGATTGAAAATGAAAATCAACAATGTTATAAAGTATTTGTTTAGTGTATAATTTCAGTTGCATATTTAGCGAATGTGATATAAATCAATATCTGTATTTCAATGAAAATAATTTGCTCCAGACACTTCAGTGATCTCAGTTTTGGTTTAAACTACAAATTCATTAATTTGACAATGTACTATTAAAAAGTTATGTTTCAACGATATTGCTGACTATATTTAGAAAACAATGATGCATTTTGTATTAATTGTAACACAGCATTCAGCAAACGTTATATGTATATTATTAATGTATTTTCTTAATGAATAACATGCAGGCTCATTAATTTTCCGAAAACGGGAATCTGTAATGAATTTATTATTTGGCTCAGAAGAGTTGTAGTTGTATTATATAATTTTATGTATTAAATTAATGTATTTTATTTTAATTAAGGACTGGTGTGCGATAGTTTTGTGTGTTTCTGTCAAGTAAATGGTAAACAATTATTAATATTTTGCGCACAAATTGACACAATTTTTTTAGATAAAAATATTGTTCAATTGAAGTTGGAATTTTATTTACGAACTTCTTAAACGAATATTAAAAACTGAGCAACATTCAGAAAGCCGTTCAAAATAAATAATCTGCATAGTGTTTCTGAAATCAAGACCAAGACCAGCCATGGTATTGGTCTCGAATTTTCGAGTGGTCTTGGTCTTGAGTAGGTGAGTCTTGGTCTTGTCAAGAGTCTTGAGTGGTCTTGAATAGGTCTTGAATTCGAGAATTCCCCATAAAACTCATTTTAAGAAGTTCAATTGCTCACACATACATGTTTTTATACATAATTATAGTGAACATCATAATGCTATTGAGTATTTGGTTTTGTTTATGAGAGGACACAATCAGGGCCTGTCAAACGGTGGGTTGAACAGTCTAGGGTCCCGCAATTTCAAGGGCCCCATGAAAGTGAAGTTTATTTAAAAACCGTGCATACTTTATTATTTTCCAGCAAAATCGCGATAAATTTGTTAAAGAAATAGCATTTGATTATTCAATACATGTAATTCCAAGTTCCGGAATCTTTACTATACAATAATGCGCAAGTAGTCTTGAACAGCAATAATTTAAATTTTATAGCAAATGTTCAATAGGTTATTAAATAACCAAAGTATTATATTCGTGCTTGTAATTATCTCACTTCACCTATGCCCTTCCTAGATTTAGGCGATATTTTAATAATAAAATTAATGTGAAAATAGGGGCCATACGCGAACCTAATTGCTCATTCTTTCTGGAAAAGTCAATATAGCGGGGCCCCAGATTGCTTACATGTAATTTCCAGAAGCGCAATTCATACGTAATGGTCAAAGGAAAAAAAATGTTTCACTCTATACTGATTTGGTCATGTGCACGATATACAATAGCTACACAAACACAAATAATTCGAGGGGGGGTTCGGGTATTCAACCCCCCCCCCCCCGCTTTGCAAATAAATAAAAGAAAAGGGTAAAAAAAAAAATACGATTTAAAAAAAAAGAAAAAAAAATCTCTGACAGGGCGATGAATAAAGGACCATGTTTTGATCCAAAAAAACTAAAAATTTCGGCCCTCGCTCCGATCGTCCTTTCTTGTATGTAAATTAATCCAAAATTTTCTGGAACCCTAACCAAAATCCCTCCCTTAGTAAAATCGTATCTACCCAATCTACGGTCTTGCACAAATTCATTACTTTAAATAGAAATATACCGTTTACATAATTTTCTTTATTACAAACTCTAATATGGAATATATTCGTCATGTTATGCAGTTCAAATGGCGCTTTAGGCTATAGCATTGAGTTTGTAACCTAAAATAGAGCCGCCACGCAAGAGGGAAATTTATATACGGCGAATTTGAGAAAGTCAGGTGGCATCGCTGTCAAAAATACCTTCCTTTCGTAGCCATCTCGTAGGAAGATGCGCAACTACTTGGACTTTATCAAATTCGCCGTATATAAATTTCCCCCTTGCGTGGCAGCTCTATTACGATTATAAACTCTATGGCTATAGTATGAGAATTCAGTCGCCACTGATATGGGTTGACCGTGAAGAAGGACGAAATTGGATGTTAGCGAGAACGAATATTTTTTTTTACTTTTGTCAGTAAAAATCCGCAAAAAATTGAGAATTATTATCAATTTTATTTTTATTTTCCATAGGCCTATCATTTTCTTCGTTATTTTTTCATCGACAGAAGTTGAGGGATACCACTCCATTTCGATACAGAAATCCCCCTTATTCCCGTGAATAAATATAGATTGTTAAAAAAACATTTCTGCAGTTTAAGAAAATTGACAACCTCTGAGCAATGAGCGCTACTGAAATTATCCATAATGAAGCGACTACACACTATTTATGTCGTAAACATATTCGTTTGAACGCAAATGCTTTCAAAAATGGAATGGTATTTAACTATTTATGCATGGATACTGTGCTGTACCTGTATATGTTGCCAGGAGACAACTGATATTACTTATTTCAGAATACACAGTTTGTCTCTTTTTTTGTACAGAGTCCATTCTACTTATTTCTACCATTATTATTTTCAATATTTTTTCACTGTACATTACAATGTTATAATTTTCAGGCGGCCCTTAAAAGGGTCGGCTGTTTGGACATTTGACTGAAAGCCCGAGAGGAACCAGTCCGCTGCTGTTCGAAAAAATTGAATTCGGTTATTGATAAATTTTAAAGAAATTGGTGCGGTAATATAACTAAAAAAACGACTGCTGTAGCCGAAAAGACGAGAGCTTTGAAACTTAGACATTACATAATTATGTGTTCTCATTTTTTTTATATATTTTTGAAGTAATATTAACCAATTGACTTTGGCTTTTACTTGCTATTTCTCATAATGTTAATATAATTAAATAAGAACAGGACGGTTGCAGACTATATATAGTATATTGGCAACAGCGTTATTTTCTATTCCATATATTGATGACAGTCAAAATACTTATAATTCTTGATTAATACAGGTACCAGGTACGTTATTCGAACTTGTTCAAAACAAATTCGAATAACGTACCAGTATTAATGTTTTTTTTCTGTATTTCAAAAGTAACATCGTAACCTAAGAACTGCTTGCAATGAAAGAAAAAGTTCATGAAATATAATAAATATACGAGTACGAGAAAAATGATATGCGAGATACGTATATAAATAAGTAAAACCTATACGTCTCTCTGAATTCAATTATTTTGAACATGTGTAGTTCAATTCTTCCTATTTCGGGTAACCGGGTAGTTCACCGGACGGGTTCTTGAACAACCACTCCCAGAATAATCACCCATCCGATTACTATACATCCCCGTGCATAACGAACCAGTACAAGTTTTCTCCTTACTGTGTAAATAAAAAATCTCGCTACACTTCAAATATTTTAACGTACCTTATTTAAAGGTATACGCTTCATCATTTCTTAAATTTGAACCACAATAAATTAAGAGTTGTTTCAGGGGTACGGTCATTAAACAAGGGTCAACTGAAGAGCATAAGAGTTGTGGTTCAAACATTCGCACCTCTTCAATGTCGCTCCCACATTTCCACTTACTTGTTCTACACGAGGACATTGACGGATAATTTTGACTTTGCTCATAAGTGCATGAGTCAGTGCCATCCAGCACCCTGCTGTATCTGAATGTAACTTGATCTGATGATCAATACTCAGTGTTTAATTTAGTTTTTGTCCGGATTTACATTATCTCAATGACTCAATCTCTATAAATACATCAGTCAAGTTCGAATAGAATAGATGAAAGGGCGGGTCGAACTAAATAAAATACATCAGTCAAGTTCGAATAGAATAGATGAAAGGGCGGGTCGAACTAAATAAAATACAGCATGCCACATTTCGAGAAACTCTTGGAAAATTCCTCAAATATCGCATTAGAATTCACACACTACATCAATACCTGCAGAATAGTATAAGTTACTGGTGTGTGTACCAATTTACGTAGTAAGCAACCGAAGCAGAGACGAGTACATTCAACTCACGGGAGTATCGATCTTCGTATGGACCCTAAAAACATAATTACAACGTATAAAGGGGGCCTGGTTTGAAAAGTACGCGACAGGGGTGGGGCGTGGAAGGTATTTTTCAAACCCGACCCAGGGACGTCGCCAGGAATTTTGAACCAGGGGGGCTGGCAATATTTCAGAGGGGGCTGAGCAAAATATTGTCTCTAAAGTGCTGATATGGTTAATTTTCTGTGGAAATTATGGTGTAAATGTTTTTATCGGAGTGGGATACACCCTTCTGATTTCTCTTTGTATCTGATTTGTATCTTTAACACAAAATGTTAGATCTGATATATAACTATTAACAATACCATGAATTCCAATATAAAGTCTTCAATTGCAACTGTTCTTACAGCACTATTTGAAATTAATGAAAAGACAGGGTTGTCAGCAAATATTCCGATTAAAGAAATCTGGATGGACGTGATTGATTTATTAACTTTATAAAAATAATTTGGAAGAATAAATTGTTTTGTTTATAAGGAATGTTAAATATTTTGAATTGGACATACCACTTGACTTTAGTCAGATAAGATCTGTACTTGCACAGAAAGTAAATGGTAGGAGTCAGCAAGAACATTTTTATAGCTTACAAATACCTTTTGTTACCTACGAATCTTCAAAATTTCTAGTTCGTGTGATGCAGGTGATACTATTTCATTTTTACTGAATATAGAACGTAACCTGTTATTATGTTAGTATAATAAGATTGGAAATTTGCAGAAGCGATGCACGCTGCTCACCTCAGTCATTTTTACTTTCAATATTATTTTAAAATAAGATTATTTCTTCTGTTGAGATCATGCCTAATAGCACTTATCAGTGTATATTACAAATTACCGCATTTCTGTTATATATATATATATTTTTTTTTCTTTTACTTATTTCTGTTATTAGAAAGCATACAATTCACATTGCAGGATTTGATAATTTTGCTGTATTGTATTATTTTATGAAATCCATACTTTTTGGAGAAGTAATTTCGGATAATTTCATGGTTAAATACCATTAATATTATAAAGTTCAGCCGCAGCTGAGTGTCTAATCTGAGTAATCTCTACTGTAGTGTTATTCAAAACAAAATTTAGAAAATAAATTATTTTTCCTTTTTTAGTATTTTTTGTGGTAAAACTTTCAAAAAAATTTTTTTTGGGG
>JAQFYR010000183.1:0-15078 GCA_034694985.1 Campodea silvestrii
CTTTCGAGACGAGACCGAGACTTGAGTGGTCGAGACCGAGACGAGACCGAGACTGAGAAATTTTAAGTCAAGACGATACCGAGACTGGGTCAAGTCTCGTCGCGTTTTCATCCGTAAACATCTCCGTCATTATGTAGTTTCTTCAATATTCTGTTCCCATACCTAATTAAGTTCACAACAATGAGCAATATAAAATAATGTAAATTAATTAACTAAATTAAAGACTTGCATTTTGTACAAAAATAATTAAAAATCCAGATTCCAGCGGTAAACCACAAAACCGACAACCAGGCGGGAACAGATCAATCATAAACAGTTCTCTGGAGCAAAACGCTTGTAAACCACTTCCCAATAATGAAACGAGTGTTTTTTCTGTCTAAGTCCCTTTCTAACCAATGCAACCTCAAAAGTTCAATTAACTCAGTAAATGGTTCTTGCTTTCATCTTTCTTTCACCAAAAAGCAAAATTGGAAAGCTCTAATTGCTTTCACCTTTTTGCTAACTTCAAAGTAAAGTCGACTAAAAGAGAAAACAAAATCAAAGAAACTAATTAGTAGCCTATATCGTTGTATGTGAAAGTATTATGCTTCAGGGCGTACATTATTTTTAAGTTTATATTTTTGTCCTTTGTCGGCCAGAAATTAGAGACGTTTTTAGACCTGTGTTTTTAAATTGTGAGACTTTGAGATTATTTTACGGAGATTAGGAGAGTCAAGTGATTTTTTAACGTGAAAATATAAAAGAAGCTTAACTGGTACTATTAAGAGTCGGTCGGAGTGGCAACCCTTAACCGGCACTGCAAACGGGGTTTTATAGTACTATGAAATGGCCAAAAACATGTTTTATCATAATTCTGGAAAGTAGACACCATTTTAATTGAGTGTATTATAAGAAAGTTATTTTGGAATTTCGATTTTTTGCTTTGAGACATCACAACTATTTGGATAAAAAACGTACATTTATACGACGGCTATGTATAAAAAAAATTAAATTTCAATAAACGTACTTATAGTAAATAGAAATTAAAATAGTGCTTACTTTTCAGATTTTGATAAATATGTTTTTGCCCATTTTATAAAACAAAACCCTCGTTTTACAGTACCGGGTTTCCGGAAGACTTAAAGAAAATTATTCAATGGAACAATCACGTTATATGATTAGAAAAAGTTGTAGAAATCCTTGTAACAGTAAATTATGTCCAATATTTTGGATATAAATGATTAAAATATGAAAATTATCTATATTCTTTTTAAAATCAGTGTCAGAAAATGTTGTCTAATTCTTCAGTTCTATTCTTCGTTTCGTAAATTGTTGACTTTCATATTTCAGAATTGTATGAATTTTAAATTAATGAAATCTTTCTTCAAACTTCAAACGGAAACGTGAAGCCAATTTAATTCCTAATTTTTAATTAGTACTCTTGATTATTATGGAAGATTTTTCCTTTTTACGACAATGAATGATAATAATTCAACTTTATAATAATCGTGTCCAATTTTCACCATGTTTGTGCAATCATATAAATATTATTGCTAATGGCGTAGTAAAAACATAAGGGTCATTTATAATGTCACACGTTTCCCATATAACAATTATTTCATTAAATATTACAACTCGGCGCCACTTTGACTGTAGTATATTAATATACGCACGTTATAGAATCGAAAGCAATTCTGCAGTTAATTAGTGTGTACCGAATTGATTATTACAAAAATGAGAATACATTGGAGTCTTTCCATTTTGACTTGCGAGTTACTGTGCAATGAAATAATGTTTGTGAGTTAGAAAATTGAACCATTTTGAATTATAACGAACAGCTTGAATAATTAGATTCACATAGTTTTACTGAATATCTGAGGATGTACATTATGGTAAGTTAATTGTTGTATACAGTAATTAAAATACACACGTTTTAAGCCTTCTCTGCAAAACTTTATTGATTACTTTGTTGAACGACCGGTTTCGTGTTTACAAACACATTGGGGCTCGAAATTTGTTTAAGGGTCAATACAAATTACAGCATCAAATTCGTCTGCTACAATACTAGTTTGATGCTGTATTGACCTTTAAACAAATATTGACCTTTAAACAAATTTCGGACCCGAAAATATGTTTGGAAACACGAAATCGGTCGTCCAACTAAGTATTCAATAAAGTTTTGCAGAGAAGGCTTAAAGCGTGTGTATATTTAATTATTCGTTGAACTCTGCACTCTATGTTATTAATTATTGTATATAGCGCTTTATAAATTCTGAATGAAATATTAATTATTCTAAATACTGAAGTTCTTCATTCCAACGCCTGCCAATGTTTTTATAATTAAAACATTCTATATGCATAAAATTTGGTTTTCTCAGCTCAATGTCTATTTATTTAAAAATAACAGCTGAACTTTGGTTTAGGGAACATCTCCATTTTCTAGAAAATGTGAAGCACATAAAATTAGCACGTTCAAACTAAGAGCATACATTTCATAAGATAGCATAATCTGCTTGAAGTAAATTGCGTGATAGCATAAATTGCAATGAAAATCTCGTTAAAAGCCACCTGCAGTGACCACTGATTTCCGCAGTTGTCAAAATAATGAAAATATATATTTCCAGTATACCAAGTCAAATCATATTTCATATCAATGAGACTCGTGAGAGTATGGTCCATATTAAAACCTAAAATGTTCTTAATATTTCTCTTTCAGACAGTGTTTTCAGCAAAAGCGTTTATAACATTTTTACTGATATCAAAATCATCAGGGCAATTTGTGAGAAACGACAAATTCAGCGGTTACTCATCAACTGAATTGGAAGTAATCTCGAAATTAATTGACATTACAATGGATCAAGAGTTTTCAAACTGCACTCCACATTTCTATCACGATTCAACAACTCAGTTACCTCGCAAGATTGTTACATCAGTTAAAAACTTACAATGGAATTTTCAACCAGTGACACAATGGGATTTCACAAACGGGAAAACATTGAATATGAGACCCTTACGGTATATTGGAAGAAGAGGTGCGAAAAATTGTGAGGTGTATTTCTTTTTTCAAGAACATTTTGGTCCTTTGTATGACATATTTTCGGAAAAATTATATGATTCGAACACTGACATTTTCGAAGTTTTTAAAGAATTTGACTGTCAAAATATAAACGGTATCATGTTCAATAAAAACAGAAACAAAGCAAACAACATTAGTATGATCGGTGGAAGCAGATTTTCCATATTAAATTTGGTTACTGTAGATTCTGACATCAAAAATACGACAGTTTTGGTGGAAAAATATTATTTCGAAGGTGTAAATGCTGACAGCCCAAAATCAATCCAGCACAAAATTAAAATTATCGCAAATTCCAGTTTTTACAATATTACAAAAATATTTGCATATACCGACATCAAAACTGAAGGCTTCAACATTTGTTTGTTCAGTTTGTATCCGGATGGTCCTATACCAGTTCCTCCAGGAAAGATTGATTTTGATATTAGACATGAAGTTATAGGTTACTTTAGTAAAGGATTAAAATGTAAAAACGTTGAAAACAAAGAAACTCAAGAATTCTGCTTCAGAGTGCCGATGGGTAGCACCCAAATTATCAACAATGGTCATGCATATTTTGTTTCCAGTCCTTATCAGCAATTTAACATGATTTTCTTCGGATTAAATTTACCTCCATCGTTTGAATGGTATCAAATAATTCAAGTATTTCCGACAAAGTTGTGGATGATAATTCTGGTGTCTTTAATATTCACCACTTTTTCAAGTTCATTAATAAATTCTCATTTTCACTCAGGTCGAGGTCATTCACAGCATTGGTCTTTATTACGAATGCTAGTTGATCAATCACTTTTATTAGAATCATCGTTTCTCTCAGGAAAATATTTGTTTTTACTCTTTTTCTTTTTTGCGATTCATATTAATAACTCCTACAAAAGTTTTCTTTTGTCATATTTAACAAATCCTACAAAACCGTACGTACCACAAACAATTCAAGAATTAAATGATTCTGATTATGAAGTTAGTACATTTGATCAAGAATTATTGACAGATTTATTTCTTCGTGAGTATATGGGAACGGAAAGCACACATACTTCCTGCGAAAACGTATCTCTTGTAAGATGTTTTGCAAAAAAATTATTTATTCACAGATGGGAAATCGATCATTCAATTTTACCAAAATATGCAACATTTGCTTTTGATAGAGATGCCGTTTTGCAATCGTGGTCAAAATATTTCAATGACAGCGATTATTTCTTATCAAAAGATGCGTTAATGTCTGTTTATGCTCATGTTGGAATACCTAAAGTTATTCCTATTGCGGATAAAGTTATTCCAATATTAAGTCGTTTGTTAGATACTGGATTACCTGAATATTGGGAGAAGAGAGCTAAAGGTTCTCTCTATTTTCAATCCAGAAGAGAAGAATCATTCGTAACTGTAATTAATTTGAATAAAATTAGGTGTCCCTTTTTTGTGTTGTTAGTGGGCTTGGCTATTACGGTATGTCTGTTTGCTTTTGAACTTTTACACATCCACGTTTTTTTCTATGATGCGGTGCATGATTATTTTACTGATATTACATAAAATGTTGTGTAACCTAATGATGATACTCTGTGTAGATGTACCCTTATTAAATACTCATTCAGGTACTATTCAGTTTGACAGACCATTGACATCATTGTAAATACAACACAAATTATACATGGAATGAAATGATACTGTTTTATCATGACAAGTACTAGCTGACTGTGAGAAAAATAATAAATACAATTACACACAGTGTCTGCTATTTAATTGTTTTAATTACATATTTATTTCAACACTGTGTCTATTATTTGAAATACGAGAAAATGGAACATGATCCTCTTCAAAATAGTTTACTTCTGGCATCTACATACCGTCGTCAAGTATGTATAATATCCAGGATTCGTGATACGATCGATGTCACCATTACTAAGCTCCATTGACGTGTATGTGTAGTGCAAACCTCCGAATTTAATCAAATGACAGGGAAATCAGTGTCATTTGATATTTAACTTCAATTCACGTATCAGAAACAAGTCAGGAGCAACATCTGGAAAATATGGGCAAGGAATGTCAACCAGATCCTTTATTTCTAAGTATAGGTACGACCAGTGGCGTAAATCTATAGTTTTGTTTGAGGGGGACACAAGTAATTAGATGAGATTTTGTAAAGGAGAGATTTTTAGAAATGAGAAAAAGTGTAGTTTTTAAGGAGTTTTTGCCAAGAAATTCATTTTTTTTACAGATTTTTCTTGTTCTTCTTTCAATTCTCTTATCTTATTTAGTTACACAGAATCTAGGGGGCAAGTGCACCCCTTGCCCTCCCCCATTGGACGCCCATGGATGCCCTATCCTTAGTTCAAAGTTGTACAACAAGAATCAATACAGAATTATTATCGGTAATCAGAAATCCATTTTGTCGGACCAAAATAATTTATAGATGATGTAAATACTCCAACCATCACATAACCTGTGAATAAATTGTTGAATTACAGTAGCACAGATGAAACAGTATCGCGGATGAAGAAATTAATTTTATATTGGTATCAATAAGACCTTCAGAACACCGTAGGGAAACATGGGTTCATAAAATGTATTTGGGACAACACTCGCGAAGAACTCAGGGAAGGAATAGTAATATCGTCCGAAATTGACAACATATACATAAAAACACAAAAATATCCTCTACACTCAGCCCTCATTGACATTCACATTTCAGACCATATGCCAATAATAGCACAAATACAACTAAAGAATCAAAGCACAAAAAATGATAAACAAGAAAACACAATAAGAAAACTCGACGAAAACACTGTAAACGAAGGTATAGGCAAGTTAAACTGGAAAGAAGTAACTGGTCTAAACGATCCTGACGACATTTACCAATGGCTCGTTCAAAATATTCAAACCATTTATACACAAGCAGAAACACACAAAAATAACAGCAAGGTCAACAGAATACAAAAATGCTGGATGACAATGCGATTAAAAGGAATGGTAAAAAACGAGATGAATTGTGGCGGAAATTCAAAAGTAATCCAACAAACATACAACATGAAAGGAATTATAAAAAGTATCGTAACAAAGTCAATAAGGAAATAAAATCAACTAAAACTAATTACTATACAGGAAAAATTGATAATTGTAAGGGTGATATGAGAAAAGTATGGCTGACAGTCAAAGAATCAATAAATATGAAGCCAAAATTTAGCAATATAGATGATAAAATCATACGGCATTTTGGATCAAATAAAAATACAGAAATCGCGAACGACTTTGTGGATACTTTTGTTAAGCAGATTGATGATCTACAAACGAACTGTAAAGAAACTCTTCATGATACACACCACTCTACAAACATAAATTCTATGTACATTCCGGAAGCAAACTACTCACAAATCCGAGAAATTATTAAATCATTGGATGAAAACAAGGGCCCAGGGTACGATAAAATAAGGGTAAAAGATGTTAAAAGGTATATCCATGAGTTTAGTATGTTTATGGTTTATTTAATCAACAAATCACTTGCCATGGGTAGATTTCCAGAAAAAACTAAAAATAGGAATTGTGAGAGCTGTATTTAAAAAGGGTGACCCCCAAATAATCAGTAACTATAGACCAATAGTCATTCTTAGTATCATCGATAAAATCTTCGAAAAATATGTAAAGTACCATTTGACAAGATATCTAACTAAATATAATTTAATATCCCATGAACAGTTTGGCTTTCAGAAGAAAAAATCTACAATTCAAGCTCTTGAAAGATACACCGAATGCTTACATAATGCCTTGGATGATAAGAAGTTTGTAGCAACTGTATTTATTGATCTTTCCAAAGCGTTTGAAACTTTACATATTGATATCTTGTTAAAGGTACTGGAGAGTAACGGGATAAGGGGTACTTTGCTAACCTGGTTTCAGAGTTATTTAACTGAACGTGAAATAACAGTTCGAGTGGACGGAAATTACAGCTATAGAAGACAAAGTAAATTTGGGGTGCCTCAAGGCTCCGTGTTAGGTCCCACTCTTTTTCTTCTCTACGTCAACAGTTTAAATAAAGTACTGAAACATTCTGAACTCAATTTATACGCCGATGATACAGCTATTACCGTAATCCATACGTCAGAAAAACAATTAATGGAACAGTTAGAAGAGGATATTTTAAGCTTACAAAAGTGGGCTCATGATTTACATTTGATTATCAACGGATCGAAGACAAAAATAATATATTACGGAATCAGAAAACAATACACAATGCCGAACACTATTAAAATCCACACACATGAATGCCTACATAACACAACAGTACACAACGTGAAACTCAAACCAGAATGCACATGTGAGGTGATAGAAAAAGTTTCAGCTTATAAATACCTCGGTTTAACATTCGACGAAAAACTCTTATGGGGAGACCATATCAATGAATTGTGTAAAAAAGTAAGACTTTCGATATGCTTTATGTACAAACTAAAGTCAATGTATCCCACAAAGGTATTAAAAATGGTATACAATGCATGCATACACTCCATTCTAAACTACGGTATTACGGTATGGGCAAAGACATCAAATTACCAATTAAATCCAATTATTAAATTACAGAATAAAGTTATCAAATTAATAGTTACTACAGATCATCAGCATGTATCATCTAGTGAAGCTTTCAGCCTCCTCGGTATAAGAAACATTAAGGAAATGTTTGTCTATCAAATCTTATTAAACAACTTTTTTAATCACGAATGCACCAGAAAAATCAGTAACTATCCCATTCGAATGCCAAATAGGTATGAGGTACCTCGTTATCACAATTTGTTTGGTAAACGTAGTAATAAAGTAACAGTGCCTGAACTATTAAATAGACTACCAGAAACTTTCTTTGATAACGTAACTAATTATAATACATTGAAGAAGGAACTAAATGCCCACATTAAGTTATTGTTGTAAGAACCTGTTCATGTATATATAATTATATTCACATATATCTTTAAAACAGTAATGCAGTAATTTTTACTCTCAAAGTAATGATATATTCCATATTATGTTGTTTGTAACGTTTATATTACATTGTAAACTTTTCTTTTGGTACGCACAGATAAGCGATGAGCTTTGTGTGACCAAATTGTTCACTTAATATTGTATTTGAAAAGAAAAATAAAGCAAAATCCTGTGATGAGAAAATATGTACAATAAAAGTACATCATCGCTGCATGAATCCATGAAATAAAAACATCTCTGAGGATAAAAAAAAAAAAAAATATCACAGCATTAGAAAATAATTATTAATCGATCAGTAAAGTTTCGATAATAAGAGAGTTTATATTATTGCCAATACCAAGCATGATCAAAATAATATTACTGCCAAAAGACGTTAGTCATTTTTAGAGAAAAATAAAAAAAAATAAAAATAGCAAAGCTGAAATTTGCAAAAATAATTTAGTAATTATATTTAAGGCGTTTTTTTCCCTGGACACTCGCTGAGCAGCAGTCAGTAAATAAATGTAGTCGTTATATAATTATGATTTATTTTAATATCTTCCAATATTCTTGGTGACATTCTTGCTGACTAATTATTGCATTTTCAGTGCATTAATTAAAAATTTTAAGATTCCAAACAGCCCTAAATTAGATGTCCAAAAATCTATATATTATTATCAACGAATTGTTGAATTATAGAATCTTTAAAAAAATCCTTCTTGATTTATAATTAAGAAAATTGACTTGTCTTACCTAGAACTATTTCTAAATTTTAAAACTGCCTCTATCTTTAATTGTTAATGCATTATATTTAAAATCGCAATGCATTTTTACTGCTGTATTCTAATAATAAAACCACCTGAAAACATTTTCCCGCGATCCAATTTTTCACCGATCATAAAATTTAGGATCGACCTGATCTCAGTTAAAAACAAACACCTGGGAAGGTTATTGCGTGGCTCAGCGGAAGTCTTACGGAATTTTTATGCATGTGGGAATAACGAAAAAAATTGCAATGAAGCATGTTATCTGAATTTTACATCATCATCTTACAGAAAAGGGGAAAGTAAACCAACCATATACGTGCAACAATATACAATGTAATCAATATTATATTATATACCTTTTTTTTTTTTCTTTTTTCGATGAAGATCGTCTGCGATCAATTTCGTAGTCATCTTTGGCCGGTTACGTCATTGTTATTTCGAAGACTGGTTTCTTGCTAGTAAGGGGATGATTAATATTATTTTTGTATTCGTGTTAGGTTTTTGTTTTTCGGGGTGATTTTGTGAATAACAATGGTTTTAAATTACATAGGTTGAATGCAAAGTATGGTTTAAACTATGCCGATGGGCTGAAAATGAAAGTGCGGGGGTGAGAAATCGAGTTTCTCATCAGTTTATGTAATTGGAATCGATTTTTGTCATTGTTTAAATAATCGTATCAGACTTTTTCCGATACTCAAAGTTATATTTATGAACATTTAAAAAAAAATCAATGAAAATTCTTCTCTTGTCCGTCAAAAAGATTGGACAGGTATTGTAGCAAAATGCCTTGATTTTTAGATATATTTGAAATTTCAATATCTCATAACTTTTCACTAATCTTAGTATTAGCGATCTCAGATAATTAATTTGGTAGTTAGAGCTGACCAGAAAGTTAAAAAAATCAATTTATTTCCTTTATATTACGAAATTAATTACCCAGTTGAAATTGTGATAAGTCATTCAATAAATTTTAACTTATTGTTAACACAAATGTAAAAATTGCCATCAGAATTTTGAGATTTAAAACTTAGACAATTGATTCAAAGCTGTTGTTTGAAATAAATTCTAGAATTAAAGTGATTTTATGTGTTAGCTATAGTTGGACTACTGAAAATAAAACCCGTTTAAATATAGATATTTCTTTCATATTCAAAGTTAAAAAAAAATAGCAACACCATGCTGATTACTATTACAATAAAACGTTTTTTTTTCTTATATTATTTTAATTGCACACACCAAGAATGTCAATGACAAATTACCGTTTCAAAACAGTAGTAAAAATATATTTACAAATAAAATTAAAATATAAACACTCAAATGGGAATATTATTCTTTGAAAATATTTTGTAATATTTACTTCCAAAATAAACACTCGTTATGAAGTTATCATGTTAGTAATAATTGTCTTTTAGAAGTGTAACTAAACACCATCTTCAAAGCATAAGTCTAACTTGAGACGGGATGACTCGAAAACATGTATTAGGTATATGGAACAGGTCATGGTCATTTTTGACGTTCTTATTGCTCGCTTGAAGAAGATTCAAAGTCTGTGAATTTTTCTTTGTATTTTTTATTATTTTATTTGTGATTATAAGTTCTGGTGGGCAGTTTGTTTATATGTGTGCCATTTTCGGTTTTAATTTGTGTGAAATATTTTAAGAAGTTTCCGTGGATTTGTTTAATTTAGAGCAAAGCAAAAAATATGGGTTATCTTCTGCTTAGAAATACACCAAAATGACTTTTTTTAGTAAATATTTTTAGTTTAATAAAAGGGTGAGAAGATACAATATTATTAAACTGGTAATGATGCTTTTGCCACTTCATTTTTTAGTCTACATAATAACATAAACTAAAGTCGTAGGCCCTTTGTTTGTAATTAAATTAATATTAGAGGAGCAAAAAAATATTATTAGCAATTTTCAAACTCAAATCAGTGTAATATGCGACAACTGACAAGATTTACTGTACTTCAGCGGATGGTTTATTTACTTCCAAAATTTCCATATTAAAATAATGATCTTTTTTCTATATGTATAAAAATGGAATTACCTTGTATTTAGGAATTTTAAATTCCCTACCAGCTTTACATTCCTATATGGAAATGTGTGGTCCTAGAAGGCGCTCCAATTCAGGCAATTCTTTTCATCTCAATCGTGAAATACATCGGATGGAGACTGAGTTTTCATTTTGGATTTAGCATCCCAATTTAGCACGGTCATATTGTTGGGTTCTATATTATAGCTTTCGGAAGATTTAAATTATTCAACCAATCGTTTAACTTTCATCAAAGCAAAATAAAAGGTAAAATATGTTTATTGAAAGTAGTGCTGTATAGTGTTAAGTTTCGGTCCCTCCCGTAATAAGGAAACGATACGGGGTCCCCTATATATTATAACAAAGAATCGTTCTTTATATTATGTAAAAATACCGTTTTCACTGAAATTTTGAAGAATTTTATGTTTTTCTATTACTTATTTTTGTTGTATTTTTATGTCTACGAATAAAAATCTACGAGAAATTAAAAAGATGACCTGTGAAGTGTGAACGCTGATCCTTCTAATATTCGGGATGTAATTTAAACCAAATACGCGATAGTTGTCTGATTCCAAATTATGGATGCTTTACAAATATTAAAAAGAGTTTTCTTTAATTTCACGGGCCCCTAACGTGCTCGCCCTCCCCCGCCCCGTATTCCGGACCCTGCTCGGGGCCCTACGCTACCGCGCTAATTGTAATAAATAATACAGTAGCCATAAAATGTACCAACCTCACCAAACATTTTAATTACTTGCGAAGATGCTTACAACTTCCCTATAGTTTTATTCATTTGCACATCAACCAATCATTTTATTTTTGTGAGAAATATCTCCACAAGAGATAATTTGGGTGAAAAATGTTTGGAAACGACTACTCTATCAACAGCAAACATAATTTTACCTTTATCAGAAAAAAATTGCGCACATCTCTGTTGTTTATTTATTCCATCTTAAAAGGCCCCAAACTCACGATTGTTTATTTATTCAAGATGCGAATGAACTTTTAAGAAATTCTTGTTTGCAAAATAAATAATTTCTTGTTGGCGAATGTAAAAGGGGATTTACCGAGACCTGCAGCTGCCAGCATCCCAATGTGGTTCAAGGCTCGGTATTTTTAGTTGAGTAGTAATTATATGTTAAATAATAGGCAGTAAACGTTGAATATTTAAATAGACAATTATTGTTGTACAAGTTATTTAAGACGTTTTTTGTATGAGTCCCTTTCTGGCGATAGGATAGTAAAAAAATATTTCAGCTTCCATTTTTCATTCTCTTTCTTCATCTTTCTTTCGTTTTCTTTTTTTACAATTCTGCTAATTTTTGGCGCAATATATTTTAATTGCAAAATAATGATTAGAATAATTTTGTGAATATAATAAGTATTATATTATGAGAAACTACGAATTAAGGTTCGTTCATACCGGTCCAACTTCGTACGAAAAATATTGGAAACTCGTAAACTGCAAAAAATATTTTGTAAAATTAGATCCAGCAACACCACAGCCTGGACTTTTATATGCTCTTCTCGTCACACCGTTACTGCTTTCATAGATTGGCGATTTGTATACAGCAATAATTTTCTTACGACGTTGGGTAGGTGTGAACGCACTTCAAAACAATGTCAAAAAATATACTTTCGATGGCTATATTTTACTCTAAAAATAGATCTTGCTGTTCACTTGAGATATTTTAGAAAATCATCCAATCAAGAAATAACAATTAAGATTATAAACATACAAAAAAGAAATGGCCTCAAATTACACATATACTAGAAAGACTAGTACGAAGATTTCGTCAGATGTGTCCAAACATGGGGCAGTATCTTACTATCTTTTTAATTAAAACGTGTTCTACCGAACAATTGGATTAATAGCTTTTTTACTATGAATGTTTTAGTAAATTAATTATGTGAATGCTGTTTTATTCGGTTATCACTAGGGGTTAGACAAATATTTTCTTAAAACCCTTAAAATATTTATTTATGGATTAAAAACCTCAAAATATCTTATTCAATATTTTTTTCTAAATGGAAAACAGTGTACGGCTGTTTTTGTCAATTGAAATAGTTGAAATTTGATAATGATAGGTTCATTTATATACTTCACCTGCATAATAAGGTTTGTTGTTGGCGTTGATAAAAGTTTTTGAAATTCAAGCCAAATCTAAATACAGGTGCCGGAAATTAGTGTGGCGGTTTATCTTTTTCTATCCTATGTGAAAAATTGTTAGAGCGAAGCGAGGACGATTTTTTTTATATTTTAGGAGTAAAATTACGGATTTTGCACTGGTTTTAGTAAATTTTCATGAATATTACGCTTTGCAAAAATCGCGAAATATTTCAAATATTTCCGAAAACCGAAAAATATGTATTTATAAGTTCTATTAATTAGTATTAAACCATGATTTATATATGTGCTATGAAACTACATATATGCTGAATCCCTCAAGGTACAAACTGAAAAACTGCAAATTTTCTTCTATATACATGTATGTGAAAGTCATAAAAATATATGTTGTTTTATCTTTCTATATTACATTTTTCTCCTGTAGTTTACACGTATGCATTTTTCTGAGCCCTAGGGATCACGCATATTTTTTTTGGAAATTTCTCCTGCAGTTACCGTATAATTTAGATTGTATTCAGCATTCATTTTTAACTGTTTTCTTAATTAAATAGGTGGTAAATTTAATCAAAATACAGTTTTAAAATGAGTACTTAAATTAGTTAGGCCACATAAATTTGCAAGTTTCTCCGTTGGGTTGCATATTACGAGCTATGAAACGTTGAAAAAGGTCTACCAGTAAAATACGTTATTTGCATATTGTATTAATTTTGTAAAAGCTAGCAGATTTATATTTGAGTTGCTGAATGCATTCTACAAAGAAAAATTAATATCTTGCGTCAACTGTTTCTGTTAATTTTTAAAAGTAAATAACATCCAAAAAATTCTTCCTGAAAAATATTTTATCATTAACACGTTATAACTTACAAGGTTTATTATTTTATACGGAATTCAATATCCAACAGCAGATAAAATAGTAATTTGGTAAATTACACCCATAAATTAATATACCACCTTCGTAGAAAACGCGGATATCATTTGAACGATCCTATCGAAACAACAATCATCTAAAACAATCTGGGAAGCAACATTACCATAACCTTGCCTCATCATTAGAAACAGCAAATTAACATGCAACATTTGAGAAAAACATCACAGCAGACTATAAAGAAACACCCGGAACTTTTAGAAAAAAATATAAATTTCCTGATCAAATTACGCAGCATGTGAAGATCTATTAGTAGAACACGTGTCAGCGAAATATCCCATTACTCAAGGTTCGCGCGGTATTAATATGAAACAAAAATCGCGCGGGCGATCTGGATAATGATCTTTGAATAATGAATCGTTACTTGAATATCACGTGGTTTGGTTGAAACGCGTCATTCGTCAAGAAATTATGACGTAGGAGCTAGGTACTGAATACATAAGGAAATGGTACCTTTTTTGAGATGAAATTATTTTTAATTTGTTTCAACTTCAGTTGAGGTGTTTTTTAGCCTTGAATAACAGGTGTTACCGGCTTTAGGTGTTATAATTAGATCGAGTTTGTATTTTAGGAATGTGTCTATTTCTTGTTTGATTAGTGCAGTTGTTTTGAAGCATAAAGTAATTGATTGTTCAAGGAGAATTATTTCTGTTGTTTTGTTTGTTTCTTTGTTTGTTGGTTAAAGGAAAACTGAAGATAAAATCCGTTTGTAGTTGAAAGAATGGTAGTCATTAATTGTATGAACATCCCCAAACATTTTTTTTATCCTAGTATTGCATAAGAAGATATTTACTTCCCTAATTTTGTCCACTTATATTTCAACCAATCAGTGATCTTCATCTTACAGCTCCAACCAATCAATGCTCGATCTTACACGAGCTCAATTGTTTTTGAGATAAATATCTTCCATTTGGGCAAAAAAAATGTTTGGGGTGGTTGATACTATTCAAACAGGACCTATTATTTCAAATTCAATAAATGATCTTTGCCTTTAGTTTCTATTTAAAACACAAGCTTGAATAACTTCGTCCACAAAGGGTGTCAATAAAACTATTTCTTCCTTTCAACAAAACAAAATTTATTTAAATGATTTCGTCTGATCAGGGCTGGAAAATCTTCCGTAACCTGTAACTGGGTTACAGTGGGGAAATTTTGTGAAGTGAAGAGAAAGCGAGAGAAAAAAAGAAGAAAAACTGAAAGAAAGATTAAAATTAAGTAAAAATAAACACAAATAAGT
>JAQFYR010000184.1:0-15062 GCA_034694985.1 Campodea silvestrii
CAGTGGAATTCGGAAGTAGCAGTAATATTACAACAGCTCATGAAGGTGATGAATTAATGGAATCCCATGGCCCAGCAGGAACACAATTCAAATTGAAAGTAGATAAATGTAAAGAAGAAGTGTTTGCTGAATGGTCAGATGATATTTGCTTAGCTGGAAATTCATATTTACGTAATTATGAATTAGTGCCATACCAAGCGATTTGCTTTCACAAATGTTTTATTTACCCATAATACGATGTGTTGATTGCAATCCAGATTCTTTCAGTGTAATTCCATGGAGGAAAGTACATATTCGTATTAGATAATTTGGATACCATGGACATTAACATCCCGTTGTTGTAACTGTGTGGCGTTAGAGCATGGCTTCAAGAACTATCAATATTGTTACTGACAAAGGACAGATTTAAAGTTTATCATTGTGTCTCCAGAGATCTGAATATTTTATATTAAAGATTAGTTTTTACGAAAAAATAAATCAATTTATGAAAACTATCGGGGATCGATTTGTGGTTTATTTCGCTCCACACAGTCTTAACTAATCCCCATTCTAGCAATCTATCTATAAATCGGGTGTGGCGGTGACGAATATCTCAAAACCTTATATTTGATGAAATTCGTTTTCTCCATCTGATCCGATGTAGCAACAGTTATCAGATACAATAAGTAACATATTTCGGGAATGTCATGTACCATCTACAAATACGAAAAAAGAGCTAAGAGATAAAAAAAAACAAGAAATTAAACAACTTGAAGAAGAAATGGAAAGAAAATCCGCCATATCAAACCCCAAAGAAAGCAATTATCAAGAAAAACCGGAGGAAACATACAATGTACCGCTGAATGATATTTTGCAAACGGAAGTGATAAAAAAGTGCAACGAACGAACAAGAGTCCAGCTATTGTGGATTGCTTTGATTTATCGGTACAAGAAACATTCAATCCAGTCGAGCAGCAAATGACATTCAATTATTATAAGAACTGTAATACTTAAAAGCTCTTGTTGGCATTTCCCCATCTGGAGCATGCAAAGAATCATCACTGAGTGGAATTTCCGGAAAAAAATGTTCTTCGTGATTTAAATACAACAAAGTGTATTATTGCTTTGGAAACATTACATGAGATTGGATTTAGTCCACAATTTAGCTATAAATGTAAACACAATTATCGGCCTGTTGGAAAAGTGATGTGAATATCCAAATGTTTAATTCAGCTTCCGTCTCTTAGAGATTTTCGCCGTTAGTTCTCCAGTTTCAAAGTACTTGCAGTCAAATGCACTGGATCCCCTGTCTGCTTGGGAACAATTACAACATGTTTCAAATATATTTAGCAGGTTTAGGCTATGTTTACTTCCGGCCTCAAATTTTCTTATTCATTCAACATTTAGAAAAACGTGAAATTCTAAAATTATAACTCTAAAAGTTTGCATCAAACGCTTGAGAGAGCTGCAGAGGAAAAGCATGAGGTTCGGTGATCCACCAACCAGGCGAGGGACGTGAAGTAGGGGTGATGGGGGAGATGAAATGACTACATTTCCCCCTTTTGGACCCCATTGGGAAGTATAGGGTTTGAAATATGGGGAGAAGGATCAGGAAGGGGTTAGCAAGCCGCGAGATGTGAATACCGTGGGAAAGCATAAGAATATACACAAAAAAAAATGTGTACATAGAAATATATCGGCATAAACAAAGAGTAAATAAAAAAAATTCTCAGATTCCAGAGATAATGGTAAAAGTCAGCAAACTAGATAAAAAAAAGCACAAATACTGGGAGAGAGTGGAGCTCCAGGTCCCCCCTCACATCACACTCGATGATCTCCACTACAAAGAGTGCTCCGTCGAGAGGAGAAGAAGTAACTCCAGATATTCGATATTCCCTGTCCCTGCATGTACCCTTTATTTCTTGGCCAGAAGAGGCTGATGAACCATTATCAATGCATGAACTCAATGATGTTCTGAAGAAGAATAAAAAATCCACACTGGTCCTGACATTTCAATTACCTTCCCAGACACTCCAAAGAGAAACACTTCTACAATATACTAACAACATTTAGGACAGTGGAGAGCTTCCACAACCTTGGAAGAATTCTCGTGTCTCTTGCACAGAAAAAAAACATCCCAGAGGATAAAATTACATCTTACAGACCCATCTCTTTAACAAGTACTGTGTGTTAAACAGCCGAAAGAATGAAAGTGAACCGTCTACAGTAAATATTCCATATCAACAATACAATTAATCCATTTCAAGTTGGTTCAAGCCCACATGAGGAACGATAGAAGCTTTTGCTATGTTAGATTAAACCACAAAGTAGGCATTTATACAATCTAAATATGTTGCTGCAGTTTTCTTGGACTTAAAAAAAAGCATATGATCACGTACGGCACAACATCGTAATAGCAAAATTGAAGACAATGGAGTGTTCTATCAAGTGTAGAACATGTATTCAAGATTACATCTCCAACCGTTCACTATACATAAAATATCGTTCACTTGTTTCAAGCACTTACATTAATCAACAAGGACTAACACAAGGCAGCGTTCTAAGGCCACTTTTATTTAACATCTGTTTCGAACTTGCTCCTTTCCATACCTCCACACCGCAAGGAAAGTTGTGCTGACGACCTTATTTGGTACATCGGAACATCTTAACCTGATATGGAATTGGCACTATACGATGCAATAAACAAAGTAGACACTTGACTCACTAACCTTGGTTTCTATCTGAATACCACGAAATGTAAGACCATTTCCTTTACACCAAAATCTTCATATTCAAAAATACAAATAATTGCAAACAACATTCCTCTTGAAGAAGTCTCTGATATTCGGTACCTAGGAATGCATTATACAGAGAAGTACACATGTGATGCCCATATTAGCAGATTATCAAATACGCAATATATATAAAGATTGGTACGTACTTTATTGTCTGCTACACATAATGCTGTTTGTATTCAACAAAAGATGAGAAACAATGATGGGTCTACCTCAAATAAATCTCTAAAAACTTTAATAGCTGATACCATAGATATGTTGGTGGATGTATCGGATAATTTGGGAAGCAACAGTTCAGACATTCCTTTATTTCTAACGGGCGAAGAAACTATAAATGATAGTGATACAAGTGTGGATACAACCTTTGGCTAAAGAGGAAGCACCACAAGATATGATGGTGCTTTTGAAAGTTCAGGAGACGAAGAAAACAAGCAGAAAAAGAAGAAAACCAAGCCTAAGAAATATGTGTGTAGCTGTGTTTCTGCTTCGGACACAGGTGACTTTGTGAAGAAATTAAGAAAGATGTTGTGTCAGTCAGATAACGAGTAAGAAATATGGAAACTATTTCAGTGGTGCATAAGGCATCGGGCATAAGGCATTATGCAATCCTCATGTGTTTATTAATCAGAGATATATCTGTTTACAATGTAGCAGTCTGAAATGATGGTATAGTTATTAGAGGTTATGAATTGGCTACATTACTGTAATTTATTTTCAAACACCTGATATTTGGTGTTGACAATCCTTGAAAGTACTCGTTTCGCTAAAGAACATCAGTAAGAGAATGTCCCTAAATAAATAATTATTATACAGCACTCCTTCAAATCTCGAATACGACCGCACCGTACCTGTAACCGCAAGCCAAGCAGGGCGAACGAACAAGCTGGTTTTCCTACCTCCATTTTCTGAGCTGCGGTTTAATAATAATAATAATAAAAAAGCAATTAAAACGAAATAATTTTAAAATACGCTCCCCCCCCCCCCATGATTTCAAAGATAATTTGTCAAACTTCAAATTTGATTTAAACCTTTATGAGCTCTCGCATTTACTTTTATTCAGCTACGATTCAACACAATACCCACAAGTTGCTTTACTTTCATTTTGAAGCTGGATCCGTATTTTCGAGAATTCCCATTATATTTGACTCCTTATTAAGCTACAATTTAATGTCACCAACTTTCAAATACCAATTTTTAGAAACTGAATTGACTACTGTTTAAGAAATACTTTACGGACACACTCAATGTGTATTGCGTGACGTACAAAATACCTACATAGAAAAGAATACGTATTGTATGCCTGTATGTACTGCATTTTGTTTCAGAGTATTCACTTAGGAAGTTGCCTAACAGTGAACAATCAACAGGCGACATTAGACGTTCATTGTCCAATAAGTTGAAGGAGCTGCAACCCAAAGACGATTAATAATAACCTCAAAATGTGATGTTAATTCATTCATCTATAAACATTCTACATTCTGACAATATACATCCTTTAGAAACATTGCCTCCAGTTCCTCTTTCCATTTAACTTGCTGAAAATTCGATACATCAGAAGATGCTATTTTAATAACAACTATGTACTGTATGATAAGCACTCCAAATTAATTATAATAAAAAATATTAATTTAAAAATATATTTTTTGTACTCCCCGATATTTAACCTACAATATCAAAAAAAAAATAAGTATGATAATTTTTATTTTCAGATTTGTGAAGGACCCAGTAGGGGCATTGTTGTGAATAAGTTACTTGTTGCCGTGCATTGCTGATTCTTATATTTGGCAGGTATTTTTCCTTATAATCTACATTTTTGTATGAAATCAACTGCTACAACATACCAGCAGCTCCTGAACCAAATTTTCTTCATTAAAGAATATATTGACAAGAACCAACAGTTTCATTTATTTGTCAAAGCAAATTGAGTTTGACTTTTATTAAAATAGGTGATAACACACACAAATATGTATGTTTGTTTGTGAAAGTGTTACAATATATTAACTCATTCATTGTTTTAAACTAAATCTATTTGCACAAGGGAAGGTTTTTTTTTTCTTTAACAAAAGATATGTTGTTATATACCAGTTTAGACACAATGGAAAGATAATGTTTCACTTGCTTTACCAGCGCCGTGATGACGGTGTTCAATATACGGTGCATGCAAAGATGATCTTTGATGTCTGGAACCAGCGATCTTTCAAATAATAATGAGTCAGAATTCGTGTGAGATATTGCTCTGTAACTTTTTTTCAACCACTTAGTCAAATCTGCATAATATAACAGAGAAAAGGGGCAATATAAATGTCTGAAAATTTATAATACCCTACTGACTGTCCTTAAAAAAATAAAAAAAAATATATATAGCCACAAAAATATCCGGAATCCTGGAAAAACTATTAATACCAAAATATCTCTGAAAATCCTAAAGAAAACAGCATGGTTACTTACCATCCCCCCTCTTGCTGCTGTTCCACCACCCATCATGTGTTCAGTAATAAATTGAAACAAAAGGAAGTCATAAACCAATATTGCTTGAGAAGGGATGCTGAGGTGTTGATATGCACGGGCAGGCCAGGATTAAGATTTTTTGCACCCTTAGGTAACAGGATTTCGACCACTCCCCATATCGCCGGGAACTTTTATATGCTATCTTTGTATTATGTTGCACGTTTTTTTTTATTGAAATGGGTTTTACAAAGCAGGAATAAGAAGCAAAAAAATATTTTTCGAGAACAAATTTTCATTTACATTTTTTAGATACGAATAAGAAGAAAAATTCTGTTTTCGAGAACAAATATTCATTTACATTTTTGAGATGTGTTTAAATAATTATGTAACTAAATATTTTCTGAACCAATCACATTCTCCTCTCCAAAAACATGGTAAATTTATAATTATGACATAGGTCTAACTCATTAGCGAAACCAAATATATTATATATATAAAAATATAATAATGTACTTCTCACTTGTAAACTCCGAATTTTGGTGTTTGTACTACTCAACAAAACGAAACCCTTAATAAAAAATTATGTCCTATCACAATTAAAAACTGATTCTGTAAGTGTGACTTATTTCCCTTTAATCCCGACGCAGTTCATTACAGGAAATGCATTCCGGATGAAAGAGAGAATGAAGTACATGCTTGTGATGTATCTCCCACTCAGTTGTTAAATGCAAGAACAGAGGTTGAAGGCATTGAACATTTCGTAAATTCAACGGATAATACTACCATTGAAAAGTTTAATGAAGTAGGAAACAGCCCAAATCCACAAATCTGGACTGGTTGCCCAGAATCTCACAATTTGTACCTCTTCTGGCTACAACAGAAAGGAATTTTAAATAGGCCTAATCCAACAAGACGCAATAGTGAATCACAAGAGAACTCAGACGATGTGGATGGTGATTTAGCAGAAGTTGAAGATGCTGCTTCGGTGGATGACTTGAACAGTGATGATGAAGATGGACAGTTGTTAGCTGAAGTAACAATTGACCCTTCAGGAAGTAATGTCCTTCAGCTGGAAGACCCGAAGCTTCAAGCAGTCATTGAGCAATCATTAGCCGATAACCCAGACAACAATTGGTTAACACAGAGATTTCCTCTAGATTTACCTCAGGACTTCGAATATGTAGAGATCACAGTTATAAAAACTCCAGAGCCATCCACTGCACCTGTCCTGCCATCTAATCCTGTACTGTCTACTACAGCCACACCTATTATTACTGTTGGAATAGGAATCCAAGAAGAAGGGTACCTTTGGAGGATATTTTGAAATTAACATGGTTCAAGTAAGATTAATATAAAAATGTATCATATTAATGTTCTCCATGACAATTTTATAATAATGATATGTACTACCGTCATTGTATAATATCGAAGGTATTTTCACTAGCTAATAATTTATATTGCCCATTAATAATAAGGAAGGAGCCTGTAGAGATTCCTAAAGAGGCAACGCACGAGTCTTCTCCTATTTCAACCGCAGAGCAAAACGGATTTGGAATAATTCCAAGAGAATTTGGTGATTGCATTGTTTCCGAATGTTTGAAGGTGAATTGCGACATATCAAGTGCTGATGATCTGAACACATTTGTCGATACATATGGCGAAATAAATGGAATGATTTATTCAAAATTTGATTTCTTCGAACTTTACGATACAGCATTTTCTAAACGATGCGCAAACTGCAGCACAAAGAAACAACCACATACAACAAGATGGTCTTGCAAGTTTTGTGATGTAGGATTGTGTTTGAGTGACAAAAAATGTTTTATTGCATTCCATGAAAAATAATTAACATTAAGACATCAATTTTTGTGCTAGATACTTCAATTCTTTTTAATACAAGCCAACAATGTTTCAAATGCAAGCTTTTTATTATTATTATTTTCCTTCATGAAGTTGTGTTTGAAAGGGTTAACGTGTTTATAGTCTGAACGTGTAACTCATTTCTGAATTTACCATATTAACAAATTATTTTCAGTTACAAGAGTCGGCCAACTCCTCACCAAACATAATGTCACTTGATGAGAAAACTAAAAAGGGTGGTAGCGTACTATTATCATTAAAAATAAATACAAATTTTCACCTGCTATTATATCTTCCGATGATAGTAATTTTGAAGGATGTTGTGTAAATATCTCTAATATGTTTGGATATCTTACAGTTATGGCCGTATCTGTCTACTTCCCTCCTCCTGTTTGTAGTATAATGATTTCACCATTTTTTTAACACACTGGATGATATAATGCTAAAGCAAAATAAAATAAATAATGTCAGTTTCGGTGATTTTAACATCCATTTAATAGTTTGAAATTCAGCGGAGAAAAACTATTTAGCGTTGAAACCAATTATCACTATGCCATCTCGATTATGTAACTTTTTTCTTTCTACAATCAATGAACTTGATCTACATCAACGCATTCCTACCTGTAATAATCATTGTTTACATTTAATGTTTACCTATTTACATGTTGTCTTTTGGGAGAAAAAAAGTGGCTGCCCCCTCAAGGAAGAGCTAATTACCTTCTCAATAACTTACCTCAATTTCATACACATACTATAATGTAATTATTTTTACAGTTCTCAAGATTATACATAAAATGGATCAGCACTTTATCCCAGATACTACTACTTTAGAAGCTACTTTCCATCAAGATATTTTGTCCCAAGGAAATTTTGTTTAATAAAGCGACTGATTTACGATTTAAAATTACCGTAATTTCGGATTTCACAATTGAAGATGTGACGATTCCCCTTCCTGACAATTTATATATAGCGTTTGTACACCCAAAGTTGCAAATTACTTCGGTCATTAACTATATTATAGCAGGAAAAATAAAACTAAATGACGAAGGTATTATATTACTGATTGTAGGCTCTAACGATTTAGTTTCCGTTTCAGAAAACAATAATGTGATGAATAACATGTCGCTTTTACTTGAAATAATCAATATTTGGGCGCCAAACGCGGCAATTTTACTTTTTTCTTCTCTATCACGTAAAGAAATACAGCCACTGATCTTAGATACTTATGTTGCTCAATTAAAGTCAATACCAGGTACATTAAAACAAGCTGCAGGTTTTATTGACTTACGACATCAATTCCCATTTCCTTTATACTATCATTTAGATGGGGTCAATATTTCATCGTTTGCCAAATTAAGATTAGAAACACTATTACAGAGTGTTTTGGGAATAGATGGATCAAATTTTATTATTGTAGACTAACTTTTTTCTTCCAATTTCATTTCAATCGGGATATCAAATTAAATTAATAGTATTTATTTTACCTGAACATTTTTTTAAGTACATTGTAGTTCATTTATATATTATATTTATAATTTTTTTAATTTTTGCAAAATAACAAATTTAAAGTACTGAATGGAATGGCTATATTGGTACGTGTATCTAAGATCATTGTTTGTGTTTAAAAGCATGACCATAAATTTTGAGTTAATCAGAACTTTGGCGGAATGACTTCACCTGCTGCTGTATGTTATTTTTACGGAAAATTAAACACATTTCCTTAAAACAAGAACAAAAAAACAGGGTTTCGTTATGTAATGCATGTACGTGTTTGCAGCCTCTTTAAATGAATACAGATCAATTACATTGTAAATAAATAAATATAAAACCAATTCATTGATTCTTCGACAGTTATCCTGTACATATAGTCTACTAATCACTCACATTTGTATTACAGTAAATCAGGATGAATTACATTTATAAATAACTTTGTCACCAACCAAATGTTATCATATATATATATGTATATATAGATACTTTAAAGGTCACATCTGTACCATCAGCAGTGATATGTAAATCTAGGTCAGGGGAGATGTAGAGCACGACTCAGCTCCCTCGGACATACTGTGTGATACTCCATACTAAACTCGGATCGTGGTCGTTTTGACAACCCGATCGCAAGTGTGATATCGAACTATTCGACACCCGATTTGTACTCAATCGGTCACCAATGTTCGCCGAACCCGTGTTTAATATTTCGAGAGAAACGAACAGTTTTCGTAAATTATTACACGTGGAGATGAAGTGCAGCAGTCGCTAAGCACGAGGCGAATTTGTTTCGGTTGCAGTTATTACTAGAACCGATCGGAAAGACTCGATTAAGTTCTGGGACTTGAAATGTGTTGTTCGAGAAAGTTCGAAGACATTTGTTAGCATCATTAGTCAGCTGTAGCTGCGATGTTCTTGAGTTTTACGGATTTCAGTTTCGACCAACTGGACTCGAACCAAGGATCCATTTGTATCTGTGAAAAGCACGCCACCGATCAGGATGCCAAGCTGGAGAGGAAAGTATTTATTAAGCAGACGTGTTCAGTGAATATTCTTTCTAAAGTCCTCCAGTGATGTTTTTCTATGCTTGATATATATTTTTAATATATTTCTAAAAAATGCAGAAAATTTATATTTCAATTTAGTTTAAGTAATTATTGTTTCTAACTTGTTCCTAGTAAAGTGTAAATATTGTTTTATAAAGATGTCGAGAAATAAATCGAACTATTAATTTTCTCTGCACATAAATAGTTTTCATTCTAAATTCAAGTAAATTAAGATTCTCCTGAATCCCAGAAAATTTATTTTCATATATTATTTACTCTTTGAACTTACTGTTGTTTTGTTCGACAGAGGCGCTAGAAGCACGCCCATGCAATGATGTAAACTATTTCTCACTTGAATGGATACACAAATCAGAAAGGAAATTCAGGCTCAATTTAATCTGGAAGGAAAAGCATACCTCGACGGGAGTTTTTGTTCTTGAAATCAACTGTAAGTAAACCAGACACGAGCTTCTACGTTCTCGAGAAGGAGGAACAGTCGGTTGTACCTATATAAGTATACCCCTAGACCCTATACCTATCCTGTCCTATTTAGAATCACGAATTCGTAAGAGGATAAAGATCTGAGCACCATACAGATATAATTTATAATCTGATAGGTCAACAATAGTAAATTGTAGCATAGCCGGAGTTATAGAGATGCGACTTGGAGAGTATGAAAGCTCTGATCCAGTCACATTCCTATACATCCGCGTTTGAGGTGTTTTAACACCCCCTTGCAAACACCCTTTTTCATTATAGTTATTATTATCATTCCTAATTTTACACTCTGTTTTAGAAATTAATTTTGCACAGTTTTAAGGATTTTCTTTCTATACTGTTAACTTTTTTTTTTTTTTTTAGATTTTGAAAATTTAAGGAATAAATAGTTCATGTAATACTCAGACTTATTACCCCTCTGACGTATACTTATACCGACGCCAACCAGTTTCTGACAGCCGGAATAACGGTGCAGAAAAACTTATATTAATAGTTATGAAAATGCTATTTTGAATCTTTACGGCTTACAGTGGCATTTAAAATTAAATTACCTACGAGCCAAACAACATATTTTCTTGGAGAATAATGATCTAAGTAGGTACAAGATGATTTTCTTAGCAAACCAGACCGAATCAAGACAAACTTTACTCATTCAAAATTTATTGGTCTTTTATTTTTATTTATTTTTTAATATAACCAATCTGATATATTTTTTTGGTGGTCGTGTCAACCGAACCTTTGAAGGAAGACCGTCGTAAATCCGTGAGTAAGGGAAAATAGCTATTGGTTCAACGATATTACTCTTTTTAGTCTTGATAGTTGCTGCTTCAGCCCTCCACACCCCATGGTACTGTGTTTGATTTTATTCAGCTCTTAGAGGGAAAATAAAATCAACCAACTATATCGAAACGGCTAGATGTAGTGTTTATTAAGGACCAGTTTCCACACTTCATGTTCCCGATCCACAAGATGAGTGAGTGGTAGACTTAATTCCCTCAGAAATAGTCGATCTGAGAGCTTACATCTTGCCAATACATGAAGTATCCCATATAAATACACATATATAACCTTTTTTAGTTAAAAAGTACAGTTTTAATGCGATTTTCTTTAATCGTGACCCAAGAATAGGGAGAAAATAGTGGTAAAGAATTGCCCGAGCGTAGTGACGTCGAAATGTTTTATAATTTTAGACAAAAATAAAAATTCTCATTTTTTCTTTCATTACCTCTTTTTATTCTTATTTTTTTTTCTTTAAAAATTTTTCAAGGGGGTGGGGGTGCCATCCCCAAAATTCCCCCCTTGGCTACGCGGCTGTATGGAGCAATAATGGAGTATGGACAAAGTTTGCTGAGGAGAGGTTTTAAGCATTGTGCACTCACTGCACTGAAAACTGGGTAATTTGACATATTTATTTTTTTTTCATAGAAATTTTAGCAAAAAAATCACTTTTAGGGCAAAACATATTAAAAATATAATTACAGACCAACATAAATATTTCTTGTACTGGCCTTAATCCACCCTGTATAAAAGCATAGTACTACTTCTATTTGCTATCAATTGACCTATTATGAGCCGCCGTCGAAAATCGTTTGATTGATATTTACAGCAATGTAACGGAATATGGCATCATTAAAAATATATTAATTGAGAAAAAAAGCACACGTTTGAATCCAGTTTTTTTTTACATGGAAGCTGCTTGAGATTTTCCTAATTTGGAAGATAGAGTTTATATAACGTATCAAAACTATTCTTCATGTGTAATAAGGTGGCACACTCAATACGGTGTCATTAAAAATGTATTAAGTGAACGGAAAACACATATGCTTCAATTAAGGTAACTACGAATAAGCACAAAATATGAAGGGAGAAAAATGGTGAAGACGCTGAACGATAACTCGAAAACTTTGAATTTGTTCTGGCTTTGGTGTTCTGGGAAAATATATCACGATTTCTTGGAAATGTATCTAAAGTTACAGAGACTGTAACAATTGATTTGTCGGTGGTTCAATAACCTCTTTGTGACGCATTCTCTAATAAAATACATAATAGCGAAGGATGTGTGTGGACGTTGGGGCATCGACGCAAGTTTATTCGTCCGAGACTTAATAAAGGTTCGCTAAATCGTATTTTGCCGAATAGGCTGGTAATCACCGGAAATATCCCGGTAAAACTTTTCTTCCAGTGATTGTTACGATAATCACAAACATAGATAGTAGGGTCCAAAGTATGAACACATTATTATCCGATTTTAGTTGATTATCGCCGAAATATATTATTAACACTAAATAAAGGGAACCCGTTGAAAACATTAAATATAACGCAACTACTGGAAAATGACGTCATCACTTTGTTGCAGACCTTTGACGAACATTGCTCAAAAGCCCAAAACGATCTTCCACCAATAACATTGTCATTACACATCCCGACCGTTACATGGGCTGAGGCAACTGATTGCCCTTTTCAATTGAAGAAGTTATCCTGCCTTACAGAGAGCTAACAATTCAACTCCTAGCCCCGACAAGATTACTTATCATCACCTGCTTTCTGCACAAAGAAGCATACTTCTTCAGCACATATATTCAATCTGAGATAGTGGAAATTTACCTCCGACATGGAAAAACTCTCACGTTATACTGGTACTAAAAAACCAAATCTTCCAAACAACCTCATCTTTCTGACAAGTACAGTCTGCAAAGCCTGATAACGTTTAAATATCTTTTTGAATCTCAGAATATACTTCATCCATAGCAAATTCGCTCCCGGTCTCATAGAGGTGCAATGGATGATTTCTAATTATTGATCATGCCGCGAAAGAAGCATTTATCCAGTCAAAATACGTTGCTGCTACAATCTTGGATATCGAAAAATACTACGACAACATTCATGACATTGAGAAGAATGGGGTGTTCAACAAAATATTTTACATGGATACAAAATTACATCGCCGACCCCTCCTTCCTTATTAAACGCGGTTCAACTTTTCCTCCACGTACATCACGACGGATTACCCAGAGATGAGTACTTAGTCCTTTCCTGTTTAATATCTTTGTATCGAATTATTACAAGTTCTTCCACCAAACCAAACTGCTTGATGATCTGGTTATATGGCACACCGTGTGTACTCAACAGGACATGGAAATTACTCGGCAGGATGATACAGCCAGAAGTGGGACCAGAGGGATTTAGATTAAATCCAGATAAATGTAAAACTATGTTTTCTCCATAATCAGCTATTCCTCATATCCTTATTATTGCTAATATCATCGCTAATAATAAGAAGTCAAACAAGTATCCGAAATAACGTTCCTTGGTATTACATTTACAGATAAGTACTCATAGGACGCTCAAATCGACAAGCTATCATCAACTACAGACAGTGTCCTCAATATCCTGAGGCATTTATGTACAAGAAAATTGGGATATTCAACTGATGCGTTATTGACGGTATTTAGAGCACTACTCCATTCATATTTCGACTATGGGGCAGTATTATACACAATATTTACTGGCAAATACAAGTCTAAACGTCAAGTGTTAATCAACAAAGCCCTTAGAGTATGTACAGGAGCCTTCCCATGTTCGCCAATTCTCTCTTTACAAACGGAAGCCATGAAAATTCCTAACCACCTGAGATTTCAATGACTGGCTTATAATTACGGACTAAAAGTTAAAGCTGATTTTTCACATCCCCACCATTCCTGCTACGTTAGTCCGAATGCTCCCAACTTGAATGTATCATCATTACCTTTATACCTAGATAACTGGTCCTCTAAGTAACCTCCTTAATATTCCTTTGGGATAACCAAGTATTAATGGTATTCGAATCTCAAGGGAAGAAATCTCACCGCGCGATGTTGTTGGTAGTGGAGCGTTTGGAACTGCATGGAGCGGAGTGGATGGCTGCAACGGTAGCCGTAAAAAAAAATACAAATCAAACGACTGTCATCACTGAAAAATCAAATTGCAACAGAATACAAAATCATGTAAAGCACCCTAGTATCGTTCAATTCGTGGCATATTCATGTGAACTGAACTGCTTCTTCTTTATACTTACGGAGATTATAGAAGGTCATAACCATGGCCGAACGCCTCACTCGTTCGACCATGGTCATAACCTGTCGGACATTATTTTCGACGATGTAGACATTTCGCTCGATGATTCAGACAGCGTGAAAATGTTGGGACAGTGTTGCAATCATACTGAATACACCCGATGGTGCTACAACAGGACATAAAGCCAGAAAATTATATCATTATTAGAAACACCCGCGATGCTAAATTATGTGATTTGGGTTTGTCCAGATTGAAAAAGAAGCTAGCTGTAACAATTACACAAGGTACTGGTATCATGACACTACCAGCAGGTACCTATTTGTACATGGTTACAGAGTGTTTTTAAAGCTTTATTGCAATATAAAATTTCGCTTAACGAGGATTGATTATGTGTAATTTCGTAAATATTTCATTTCCAATACAAATACTTCGAAGAACGTCAATATTCTTAACTACTTGGTAGCGGAAAGTTCAAGGGAAAAATTATTTTTTATCTGATATTTTGTATCAAAGCATGCGGAAATGTCTGATTATAATTATGAGGATTGTGCGATTTAAACAAATAGAGCTTCACACGTAATTTACCTAACCATATTAACACATAATTTCTAAACACTTTTACCTATAGAAGACCGAGTATAGTGATTGGTTCAAATATTTTGCAACGAGGAGTCGCTAAAATAGACTGTCGGCAGAGTCACGTGAACGCCAAGCTAGGGACCCCTTTATCACTTATGACTTTCATGATAATCTTAAGTCATGCATTAGGGAACTGAATCTTGAAGACAAACCTGCACGTCTCAGGAAGATCGTAAAATAATATGTCGAGCCCGATTTGTACTTATTGTTATAAAGCGTTCAGTACCGACGATGAAATGAAAGAACATGTACTTAC